>NW_019379506.1:424647-436274 GCF_000648655.2 Copidosoma floridanum | reverse complement strand
AAAAAAAAAAAAAAAAAAAAATAAAAAAAAAAAAAAAAAAAAAATGTGCAACCCTTCTGTCTTACCATCAACATATACTGGCAGTTTCATGTACATTCAACAGTATTACCAAGATGCAATGGCCATTATGAGAAAATGTGATAGACCAGACTTGTCGATAAAAATTACATGCCATCCAAAATAGGACCAAATAGACCTTATTTTATCCAAATTTCCAAAAAACATTACTCCTAATGATATTCCTAACATTATAGTTAGATTATTTCATACAAAAATGCATTTAATTTTGAATGACATTACATGAAAAAATCTCTTTAGAAAAATAATAGCCTACATTTATACTATAGAATTTCAAAAACGTGGTTTACCACGTGCACATCCACTCGTAACAATACATCCTGACAATAAAATAACTTAACCTGATCAGATTGATAAAATTATATTAGCCAAAGTACCTTGTTATGATGAGAAACTTGCAAAATTGAATATTCAACACATACTTCACGGTCCTCAGACTAGGCAAAGCCCATATTTAAATACATCCAATAACGAATTATCAAAAATTTACTTAAACCATTTGATGAAATAACATTGTTAAAAGAAATGGTTATCCTAAATATGTAAGAAAAAATAATGTTTTTGATAATCATGTATAGAAGACTAAAGATAAATGTAAAATTACAGTTGACAATTTAATGATTGTATCGTTTTATAAAATTTTTTAAATAAAATATAAATGCCACATAAACGTTGAATGTTGTGCATCCATTCAAAGCATAAAATACATATATAACTACATTCATGAAGGTGGTGATAGAGCTTTTATTGAAATCAAAAGATTAAGTTATTCTGATGATAAAATTCTAAATTAAATAAAAAACTATGTCGATGGTAGATATTTCAATTTCATAGAAGAAGCATGGAGAATACAAGAATATCCAATTTTTGGTCGAAGTCACAAAGTATTAAATTTTGCTGTGCACCTCGAGAATAAACAAAAATTGTATTTCAAAGAAAATAGAATTGCAAAGATACTAAAGAAATGGCAGACGAACTAACAACTTGGTATGACTTAAATGATATTAATAACTATGCAAGATCTTTTAAGTGCGCCAATATCCCAGAAAACTATATTTTTAGTAATAAACTAAAAATTTGGGTAAAAAGAACAAGAAAAATGAAAAATACTGCAATAGGTAGATTAAATACAGTATCACCAAAACATTATTTTGTTGTATCACAATTTTACTAAGAATCATTAAAGTTAAGATTTTAATTCGGGATAACTCTTTACAACATTTTCCTATATAAGATAATTTTTTCAAATTTCTTAAGCAACACTGGTTTATTTTTGAGATTACTTCGTATACGTATTATACAACAATAATTTTATAGAATCAAATTTTAAGACTGAGTACTAAAAATTTTATCTTATGAAAATTAGATTTATGTGCAAAATAATAACTTTTCGTATTACATAGTTGTTTTTATATTCGTATACATAAAAAGGAATAGATTTGAGAAAGATGGGTTTTTAAAGAAAAAGAAAAAATTAAAATCAAACGCAGAAAAATTTAAATAAATCATTATTTATTCACTATATCTATTAATGGTTTTTTTCTTTTTTTACTACTTGAGCTTTAATAAATATGTGTTGTCATATCATGTCATACGATTATACGTATTTATTCAAAACTCAATGTAAGAAAGAAATAATACAAACAAAAAGAAAGGTTAACGTGCCTCAGATTTAATACTTATAAATATTTGTATAAAGTAATAACTAAATACGATGTTTCTTGTATTCGTTGTTAATAAGTATAAGATCGATCTATTTGCCTTCTGGGTGGTGTGGAAAAATAGACAACAATATAAAGCTAGTTTTAGCTCATGTACAGTTTGTGTATACGATAGCCCATCGATGTACTACAGACTGATCTACTACAAATCTGTAGAATTATCCCTTATAATACAAGGGGTGCTAGATTGGTAACATATAATGAGGGTTCTGTGAAAGGGTTGTGGAGGGAAGGTGGAGGCACTTAAAAATGTGCAGTAGCAGTGAAGAAGGTGAAGGAAGGTTTATAAAAAAATTAAGGAGATTTTTAATGGGTCAAAATAGCGGTGAAATTAACGGAAATTTCCGTTATTTTGTGAATGAGCTGTGAGAGGTTGTGAGGGGCTTTAAGGTAGCTCACTCGGCCCAGTGGTACTCCACTCAACGAAATGGCATAAAGATTATGCTGTCTTGCACCCGTACAAGAATTAGTTGATAACCACTGTGCTCTTTTTTTGTTCACTTGTTGCGCAGAATGACAAAATCAGAGTTCTACGCATATGTCAGCATAACGCTGTACAGCAACTGTAGCCTCTCTCTTGCGTGTCTCATATGACGAAGTAAAAAACTACGTTGCTACCTAAAAAGAAATCTTACAATATCCTTTGAATTCTTAACTATAACATACTTAAAAAAATTAAATCTAGATAAAAATCAATTTTTTTAAGTGAACTACCATAAAAATTATGTGGGGATCCAGGGGGGCTTAGTGGGTCTTCAGTTGTCATTTTTTCAGATTATAATGTCATTGACAGTAATTAAATTTTCCCTTATTTTTTGGGGGGATTGTGGGCGGGGGAGGAGACGCGACTTCTTGCTTGATAGTTAAACAAACCTACTGATAAGGCATATCAATAAGCAAAACTAAATTTTCTTAGTGTCATTAAAAATATGGTGTTTTGGTAGTGCAATGAGAATAATATAGAAATTATTAATTGCTTGTATTTTGTTAGCTTTAGTGCTTCAAACCTTAAACGCTGACTAATAAAAAAAAATATCTGTGTTCTAGTGTTTCATTTGTCCTCTTCAAGTGACAAAGTAACACTTTGTTTATAAATGTTGTAATGCTAAAAGTGACAAAAATGATGACCAGCGTTCAAAGTTATTAGCAATCAAGGTTTAAAAGAGCTCAGAAATCGAATTTGTCGATGCAATTTCTATAATATTTTAGTTTATAGTAGTTGCATCTTTTAATAACAGCAATACATTTAGATAAGCGATATTTATAAACATAGTTTACTACAAGAGCTGTTAGTATGACTTGATAAGTACCGTTGTGCATTAATAATTCAAAAATTATACTTTTACATTTTATAAGAAGTAAAGGATACTGTAAATTCTAAAAAGTAAAGATTTCTTATCTATTGTATTATTATACATAAAATTTTTTTTAACGTTACATAAGTTATCTTCCGATTTCTATTAAAAACCAATATTACAAGTATGTCGTTTGAAATTATCTATGATGAGCATACATTTTGTAGCTCAGAATAGTTACTGACATAACAAGTGTGGTAAATAATATTCTCTGCGATAGTTGTGATTACTAACACCAGCCACAAGTACAAGTTAATCATAAGAGTGTGGAAAATCCTCCGCATGAATTATATACAAGATTTTTCCTTGTATGTGAGAATTAGTAGAAATAATGTGTTTGAAGCTTATCCACTTTTTATTATTCGCATATATACGAGTTTTACATTGTACATGATAGATTTGGTAAATTTTTCCTATTAAAAAAAAAATAAAAAAATGAAATCAAGGTAACCAAAAGTGTTTCTCAAGAAAAGTTGTGTGGGGTCCAGAGATGGATCCAGGAGACCAGGGTGGGTATGGGGGCTAAACTTACTGGCTGCTTCACACGCTCGACTACGAAAAAAAAGTGATTGTTCTTAAAATTAAACAAGACTTTTTTTTTAAACTATATATAAACTCAACCTCATTGCAATTGTATTCTTTTATTTGAAAAATTTAGTTAAAAATGTAGACAATTTTTAATAATACTAGTGTGCAATATCGCTGTACAAATGCTGCACGGATTAGTCTTGTGCACAGTTTCTGATCAGTTACAGATCAGTTTAACAAACTAAAGGGTATGCGGATCAAGAACTGACAAAAACTGATCTGTGTTGATCAATGGTGAAACTGGTGATGGATACTTATCCTATTAAGATAGTATAGGTAGAATAACTTTTTCTTGGAACTTATTAGTAATATCGATTTTATTGTTAAACTAATCGTAAAAAAATTGTTTTTTTTAAATTACAGTACACTGAAATAAAATCTTCTTCAGTTCTAACTGCTAAAAAAACGAGATAAGTTTTAAAATTATACAACCCTTATCTGATCAAAATTAATGCTGTACTTATTGTAAAATCAACAGTTATATTTTAATTTTTAATCGATTACCCACAGAGCAGAGGCTAGCTTGTCTGATCTCTAATACATAGTACATTTGCAAGGAATTGATTGCCTTCCAAATTATTAAAAAACTTATTTCTAGTAGGAATATATATATATATATAAATATATATTGTCACGTACAGTATGGAACATACTACTTGGGATGGGCCTCAGCTATTAGTATTAGGAAGGAGCATAAGTGGGGGAGAAAAGAGCATAAAAAGGCCCGCAGCAGTGGCCACAGGGCTCTAGAACGTCGGGACTAGAAAGAGGAGAGTCGCAATAAGTAACTCGGGACCGCAAAGCACCTTCCCTCAAGAAATATAGCAATAAAGTGATTGATTGAGTTTAACTGCCGCGTTGTTATTAAGCACACTGAACCTTTAGAATTCCACGTAACAGTTTTTGTGCTAAGAGTGGGGTAGGTTTTGTCACGAAATAAAAATTTTTTTTCATACGTGATATTTCGGAATTTTCGGGCGACAATCGGGAAGCACATATAGTGCAGTGCAACAACAGGTGCAGAAAATTCAAGGCAGTCACCTGCAGCTGCTATCGAGTAAGGAAGGATAAGAGTCAACATCCAGTTTCAAAAGGACCCCTCGTAAAGAGGATGACTTGGAGTATATTGGTGCTCATTGTTTTGTGCCTTCTGTCAGAGTAAGTAATAATTCTTTTTATCCTCCCAAATATGTATACTTATTGTTCCTTGGGGTTGTTTAGTTAAGTAAACGACGTACAAAAAAAATAATACTTAACCCGAATACGGCTAGTTCCGCTCTTTTGAGAAGCCAGTAAAATAGAAATACAGAATCGGAAATAAAATAGGAGTCCTTTTTTCTCTATTATTTCTTCGTGCGTGGATTGAAATCAACTAATATAGTTAAGCTCACATCACTTTAATATAAAAAAAAAAAGAGAAAGAAACAATGATGTCCGACCACGGGGCAGAAATTGATAACGGTAGGGATGGTTTAAACGAAACTTTTTTTATGACACAGGAAGATTCAGATACAATAACGGTTATGCTTGAACACGACCCCAAATCGTATGCACTCTATGAGAAGATAAATAAGAAAAATCAAGTCCTTATGTTAAAGATATTTAAAAATACAAAACCAAAAATTTTATTTAAGAAAAATCATAATACAAAATTAGCAGAGCCAACGAATGAAACAGTAGAAATAGAGATGTTGGAAATTGCACCAGAAAAATCAGAATTAAAAGAGAATGCAATTAAGGAGAACATAGGGGTGGACAGGAAACGTGATTAATTAGCCGTGGAAGGGCTCGGCAAAACGAATTGGCAGGAAAAGAATACCAAACGGCTAGAACAAGAAAATACAAACAGTGAACAACCTGTTATACCATTCTGCGATTGGCCACCTCTGCATTCAAATGACAAAAATTATAACTACTATACATCAAACAATAGGACAGATAGGCTGAGATTTGGATACGAAGAAAATCATAATGACGTGTATACAAATACAGAATACTTTTTCCCTGCATTTGACCGACCAACCGAGATGCCGATAAAATAATCAGTCAGAATTTTTTCGAAGGACACAAAGTAACATACGAGATAACCCTCAGCATCAAACCATGCAATTTTCTCCTCGTAATAGGCAACAAACAGGGGTACCGTTAGCCTTAGGATAGAATCTAAATATATTAGGCTACCTAAACAACGCAGTATATGGTATACCACTGTATAATGGAGACCCCGTGTAGTTTCCCTTATTTGAGAAAATGGTTAGGATGATAAAGGGTACAATACTTACCCAGTATGAAAAATATTTCATAGGACTTTTGAGAAATAAATTGTGGGGCATAGCGGACGATCAGTTCTGCACGCCATTATTGTTATTTAATTCAATTGACGAGTTTCTGTCGGCTCTATCACGAAAATTCAATAAAATGGGAGGAGTAGAGACACTTGCAGCGGAGCTTAAAACTGTCATGTAATGGAATAACGAATTAATTATGGAATATTGCGGGCGAGTCCAGCGATTACACAATGGGATCATGATGGCACATGAGGCGAACCCATACTTGACGCGGGCCGAGAAAGAAGCGTCGAAAAAGAGATCAGACGGTGAAGCAGTGAGGCAGTTTCTGTACGGATTAAAGGCACCGTATAACTGGAACGTCGCAGGGTTCCAACCAAAAACGCTAGAGGAGGTTATTGAAGCCGCCATTACTGTAGATAATGAATTAAGTCTCCACCGCTCAATGATAGTGCAAAAGGGCAGATTTAGAGCAAATAACGCTGAGAGACGGTATGGCGCCATGGTGGGCCTTATCAGTAGCGACGCACCCATGGGGAAGTCAGATACGGACGAGTGGGACGGTGTGGCTGATGTAAAGTACTGTTCATATTGTCGAGAGCACGGCGCCCATTCTACAAGTGGACGTGAAAAATTGTGTCAGGATGCAAAAAAAGGAATAATAAAAAATCCTAACGTTGATGAAAAATCAAAAAAAGGAACAATAGAAGAAGAAGGATGGTATGATAGGAAAGTGGCGTATAATGATTATCACCGTCGGTATGGAAACGACAGGAATTTTGATCGACAACAAGGGAATAATGGTAAAAAGCCTTACAACCAAGGGAATCGCGCAAGTTTTCAAGCAAGTTTTCGACATTGTCGTCTTTAACGTCTTCTGAGTGCTTCCGATAAATTTCTTCGTAATCTAGCGGCTCTACTTCTAGAATAGGCACGTGTTTTATCTTGTCACTTATATCAATACATTCTGTAACTATTTTTCTGTTAATATTTCTGGCTGTACAATGTCCGAATAATATACCTTTCTCCATTTCTTAAAGAGGTATCCAGACATTTTCTGTTTCATTCCTGCTTTTTATTATTCGCACATAAATTATTTCTCTCGATTTTGCAGGTATTTTAAAACACTTCGACTTTAACAGTGGTATCTCTACATCATTTAATGTAATCACATTTTCAGTTGCGCTTATATGGCCCCGTTATTGCTTAAAAGTATCCCATCCTATGATTTCTTTCACATCAATTGCGAAGTCCTGAGAGACGACATGTAATGTGCACTGCATTTGAGTCTGTACTGAACCCAATATTTTGCGTGCTCCATGAGTCATTGTGCACAATGTTAAAGCTGCGTCCGCAGATCAATGCGTCCGCAAAGGGACTTGCTGTGTACGTTGTTGAAGCTGTGTCCGCAGAACAATGCGTTCGCAAAGGGACTTGCTATTCTTTTATTCAATTACTGAAGTTGCGTTCGCAGATCAATGCGTTCCAAAAGGGACTTGCTGTGAACGTTGTTGAAGCTGTGTCCGCAGCTTCATTGTACACAAGGAATCATACTGCGGACGCATTTACTTGTGGTTATTACATCCAGCACCATCTATTATTTTGAGAGACAGAGGTACGGTTACGTTTTATTGATTAATTCCTATCTATGTACTTTGACTCTCAGACTGGTTGGTGGCAACCTTCCGGCAGAAAATTACTAGTCTAGTTTTGTGCAAGTTGACACCGACCCACTGGGTCCCCGTTAAAGTACGGAATGTTGCCCGTCAAATAGCTGAGCGTGGACAGAATGTTTTGTTGCGCGCTCTATCGTCTGCGTGGGTGGTTATGGTTATGTGTAGCTTGTGTACTTTCTGTATATTGGGCCATGGTAGGTGCTATATCACCCCGTAGTCTATCTCTGTCCACATCAGGATCGGCTCAATTTGTATAATTATTAGTTGGTGGTGGTATCATTGCTAGAAGTACGGTTTCCTTCATTATTTCAAGTTCATCGCTTCTATTTTTCATTCTATCCCGTAGCTGATGATCATGTAAGTCTCTTATCCCGAAGTCTCTTGACTCTTTATATTCGTAACAGGTTGCAACAGAATTTGACCACTCTGGTTTCTTTGGCATGCCCCATTGTGTCCATAACACATTTATTTTGTCTGTTCGAGCTCCACGTATTTCTTCAGTTCTTTTCACATTTCGCTGGCTGGCTAGCTCGCCAGAAAGATAAAACGCTACTTTGTTCGTAAGTCTTATGTTTACTTATGTCTCACGAGATATGTTTTTGGGATTCCTACTTGTTGGTGACAAATTTCAAATGGTCTCTGTGATCACCATGTGTTGCGCACCCACTTCCTCTGCTTTCTTTAACTTAGCTCTGATCTTGGAAAACAAGCCCATTACTATGACTTTAGGTTTTTCGTCATGGGCGTCAAGTTTCTCACACCTTTCTGCTAATTTTTACGGGGATCTGGCCTGCCCATGTCGTTTATCATATTACCCGGGCCTTCGTTATTTCTTTGTAACTCATGGGTTATGTCACCGAAATGAATAATTTTTTTCTTCTANGCCGTCGGCATTTACACCAACCAACACACAACTTGATTTTTACTTAAGGACTAGTTGTTTGGCCATCGGCATTTACACCAACCGGCACACAACTTAGCGTTGCTTGATTTTTATTATTTTTTGAATAAAAAATTTTCTTTCACCACCTGCTTGGCCATTAGTATCCAGATTAAACGGCACGCAATAGTGGGTTTTACGCAAAGAGAAAAACTATTGGGGGATATACAATAATTAAGTTTGAAAAAACTATTATTACTTACTTTTATTAAAAGGAAGAAAAGGGGTACAAGTGGCTCTCGAAGCAAGATCCGGGTGGCCGGATATAATTTAAATCGAAATTGCGGACCGGATTCTCCAGGTCACAAATAGACTTCGACCAGATTCTCTAGGTCGTGTATTCTAGTCTGGCTACTGCTCTCGGTGTTTTACTAAGCTGGCCTGACCATTGAATGCATCGACCAGGTTCTCCAGGTCGTATGCCTTCAGTCTGGCTACTGCTCTAGGTATACACCCAAGCTGGCCTGACCATTGAACGAATTTTTTTGAGACTGAGCTGCTTGTGCAGGAGGCCATGGGCTTATATAGCCAAAGATCTTGCCTCCTTATCATTGCCACTACGGCCTGAGACGACGAGACGCACATAGGTTCTTAGAATTAGTCTGCATCATCTCATGGCAGGGAGAGGGAAAAATTTCCTATATGTTTTCCGTCTTCCTTTACATATGCTGTTTTGGTTTTGGGGTGACGCTTACTTGCTAAAATGTATAGTATAGTAACGATACTGGTCCCAGTGCCTGCTTATCGAAATTAGGTCGTATTACAGTTCACGTTATTTTTCGGCTTGGCGTCTCTGGGTACTGTAAGTGTTAGAGAAAGAAGGTGGTAGAAGTATAGCATGCTGTTGTCAAGTCACGTAGCATGAACGCTGGTCGATGTGTTGATCAACATCGTGGCTCGAGTGCTGGCTTATTTACGAATGGTTAAGACACAGAAGAGGAAAAATATAGAAAATAATTGTTAAGTTTCATCAGGCGATGTCGACGCATAAAGAGGGAGGGAGATGTAGACTAGTTCTTCTTTCTCTTACTCGGTCTCTCCTTCTATGTGTGTCACGAAGCCTTAGCTTTGGTACTTGGTGTATGTGTGCGTGTATGTCATTTAGCTGAATACGAGAACGTGGCTTTACGAGGAGAAGGAGGGGAAAAAAAGGTACGTCGAGCGCAGCCTCGATGTAACAATACATTTTATTCGCACATGTATATTTTTTGTATGAAAAAATGTAGTAAGCCAGCATTATTTATAATGGTAACATGTTATCACAAATAGCTTATCTACCTATACTTAAACGAATTAAAGATTTACGAAATATTTTATGCACAAAAATATTTTTTAGTAAAGCAATATTTTACTTACGTAAAAAAAAATTACGAGAAGATGATTTGATATCTTAGAATAAAGCTTTAATCATTCTGAAAAAAAGTATGAGACTTATATATCTCTATGAGAAGACCCTTCAAGTCATGTTCCTGTTAACAACTTATGTCTTTGTTTGAACAGGTTAGCTGCACTCATTCACGTAACGCCACCGGCACCGCCACACACACACACACAGGCAAACGCGCTAATGAAGCAGTGGCCTCAGGTGCATTTTTACAAATAACGCAACAAGCCGAACAAGTGGAAGGTGGACGTTATGTAAATCGTATATGATCCTTACCTATACCTCTATTTGTGCATAAAAATTTAGCATAGGTAGTAGCGCGATGATTTGACTAAATCTTTAAGAACAAGGTCTGGCGTATTACAAACCACGAAAAAAAGTTGTCGGGCCCATTAAGAATGTGTCTCACTACAAAAAAATTATAATTAATTTATGAGGTGGAATTTTGATGACATATAAAAAAATTTTTAATTAAAAAAATAATTTCACGGCTTTATAATAATCTTACGTTAGTATCTAAACGATCCCCCACTCCCTCATGTAAGGTATGCGTAAGAAAAGTAGAGACCCCCCTCCCATGAGAAGCCTTACGTAATTTGGGTATGACCCCTTGGGTAGGACATTTCACGCAACCTCCACAGCCCCCCAACAGACCCCCACTCTTCTCTATAAACCTCCTACAAAATAAGGCAAAATTCCTTCATCTGTTTGCTTATTTTGACAATTACGATTTTTGTCTAAATCCTCCATCACTCCTGACAGCCCCCCCCAAGACCCTTTTCTGCCCCCTACAAATTTTTTTTGCAACCCCTATTACTGCCCTCCCTCCCGCTATTTTTGGACAGTCGGACCGAAACCCCACCAATATTTATGGACCATAATATGTAGAGATACGTATGCGTGACATATATGTATAGATACATGTGTATGTATACTGTTACGTCGAAGACGGCGTAGGAGTAAATTTTGTATTAAGGCCTAAACTTTCGCTCAATAGCCTGGGGACACGACAGCTAGGGTTGAGGACGGAGCACTAGGGTTGGAACAGGGTAGATAATTAAAGAAAGGTTAGCTAGCTACTTGGCCATCGGTATTTGTACCCACGGCACGTAACTGGATATTTATTTGGAGTTGGTAAGTTGGTTCCTTTTCAGGGGTCTATAGTCGTTGGTTGCCAGTATTTTACTAGCGACGCACGACGTATAGCTTAAAAATTGGGTTGGCTAACTAAGAGCTGGCTGTTTGGCCGTCGGCACTTACACCAATCGGTACACAACTTGATTTTTACTTAAGGGGCTAGTTGCTTGGCCATCGGCATTTACACCAACTGGCACACAACTTGATTTTTACTTAAGGGCTAGTTGTTTGGCCATCGGCATTTACACCAACTGGCACACAACTTGATTTTTACTTACGGGCTAGTTGCTTGGCCATCGGCATTTGCACCAACCGGCACGCAACTTAGCGTTGCTTGATTTTTTTTATTTTTAAATAAAAAATTTTCTTTCACCACCTGCTTGGCCATTAGTATCCAGATTAAACGGCACGCAATAGTGGGTTTTACGCAAAGAGAAAAACTATTGGGGGATATACAATA
>NW_019379506.1:359642-424243 GCF_000648655.2 Copidosoma floridanum | reverse complement strand
CATGTGTTCCCGCAACTCTCTTGTCTTCTTTTCTCTCCTCGGCGCTAGTCCTATATATATATATGTACGTGGTAAGTCGTATCTTTCTGTCTGATTCTGACAAAGCTTATTTATTCTCCTAGCAACGGGGTTACGTTCAATTACCTATGTAGCGGATTAACAATAATCTGACGGGAATAATAGTAAGAGGTAGGACAAGAGAGTAAAAGATTGGTGTTTGTCTTTCACTTGATTTCTTTAATTTTGCGCTTTATTTTTGTTTGAAGGTAAGTGGGGAAAAATATATTTTTTTGGAATATGTGTTTCATTGTTTTCGTTAAAAAAAGGATAATAATAAAAATAGTGATAAATACGTCAGTTGATATGGGTGTGAGTTATTATTTTTAGACGTTTCCTCTGTCTATATAAAGCCTATTAATAAAATCCCTCTGTTCTACTTTTGTTATGCACAAATTTTCCTATTCCACTGCTTATTTAAGTCTGATATCTTGTGCAGTTTTCATTTTGGGTTTTAAAAGGATAAACACTAAAAAAAGGGGGAGCGGACGAAGTAATAAATATATATCAAAAATAAAAATTTTTGACAACCTTCTATTCACCTAATAAGTGCCTCCTGTATGTTGCCTTCAGAGTAAGGGATAAAATTAATTTTATTATAAATGTACTTACGTGCTAGTCCATATGCACACCAGTAGAAGTAAAATTTTGGGGATCATTTTCCTTCAGCGCTAGCCATTTGTCTCCTAGAAACTGTGACAATCTGCAATGGGTATCTTAGTCCTGTTAGCTTCAGTGCTGCTGTTGCCGTTGCTTGTAGAGTATGACCGGAACTGTGGTCATTGGTCGGATCCTCGGCCTCTCAATTTTCGATCGTGGTATTCTCGTGTCACTGCACTATGTGTGCTTCTTGGGGGAATTTTTAAGCCACGTTAAATAAAAGAAAAAAAATTCCGACTCTTATCGTACCCTACACTGCGCATCAAAACTGTTACGTTACAAAACCTTTGAATAATTAAAAATTTTTTATATTGGTACGTTCTCAAACAATGTTGTAATCAAGTAGAACATAGAATATACCTTCTTTTACAGCACCATTCTGCCCCTATGATAAGTATTGTATCAGCCAAATAATTGGTAGATATATGTAGTAATATACCCCTAAACAGATTTGGTTAGTAAGTGGTATTGATGACAAGACCAGTAGAATATCGTGGTAACCCGGTCAAAAAAGACTTATCTTCACAGTACTGGTTAAGTTGAATTATAATGTTTTACATAGGTCTTAAGCAGAGGTTGCCATGGAGTCGTCATGAATACATTAATTTTATGTGTTTCTGTAACAAAAAAGTATTTAAAAAAGTATGTTGGAGCTCATTACGATCGCGATCGTTATGCTAAGTTTTGGTAAGTGTAACTTCACTGATTTAAATATAGAGTGACTAGAAGTTATAGTTTCATATTTTGTTTTTTTATATACTACATCTACATAAAAGCCAAAGTGATTTGTAATTTTTCATCATCAATCAACTATTTCGTTAATTTTAATAAGAGTACGTCAGAACACAAACTTACAATACTTTAGTAGTAGCCAATGTATTAGATGCTGCAAATTAATTATTAAAGTTAATTACAACATGATCACTCTTTTGATAGTGATGCCAAACTGTGTTATTAACAAATGTTTATTGATGTCTCATATAATGAGCATTTAAGAAGTGTTTTACTCTGCTGAGAAAATCACTTAGTCTACATTTTTTTTAAAGTAAACTTCCATTCCTCTCTGCAGCCACTGTCATATCCTCTTCAGAGGGCGTACATGCACGCTGGTAGTAAGGACAAGAGTGATAAAATTTTAACAATACGTTAACGTGGCACCATTTCTTGCACATTATGCAATAATTTCAATTATTACGTATACGTTTGTATTCATCCACTAAAATTAACAATTTTTGACAGAGCCCGACGAACGCATTATTTTATTTTTTCATGGCACTGAGCAAATCGTGCTTCTATTTACAAGGATCCAAATTTAAAGCTTATTTTTTCCTAATAAACGTAAACAAAAAAGTAACATTAAAAATTAATACATTAAAAAAAAAAAGTTAATGCTTAAAATAATGCTGATACGAGTAGAAATTTGTAGTATCACAAAATTATATGATATTCTTACTTAGTACAGTCCTACTTAGGATAATTGGGACGTCCTTATTTTTCCTTTAATTAAGAGAAATTTTTTTATTGAAGGTTAATTTGCAACAATTGTAAAGTTCATGTTAAATAATGTTAGAAATATCGTGGTAATATGAATTAAATTTACCTCACGTAGTTATAATTATTATTTTTTGTAGTTTTTGTTTTAAAACTTTTTTTTATACTATTTGTAAAATAAAATTTATTTAAGTAGTACGATATGTCATATTATTAAATTATTTATTATTGTAACATTAGCGGCCAAATGTTTGAAATTTTTAAATTGCCTGACACACCCAATTTTTTACACCATCTTCGCTCTCTACTAGTCCTATCGATCCGCAGAAATAGCACCAAAAAGAAAAGGCATCTCACGTTCCCTATCGCCTTCAAGAAGAAACTGTTTCAAAGAAGTCACACCCGCATGCAGAACGCCTTTATTGCTCTAGATAAAAATTTCCATGAGAACCTGGACGTTGCAAACACGCCAACTTATGGGAAAATTACAAGATGAGTCGAACACTAAATGCTGTTTTTAGTCAAATAAAAACGAAGCCACACACCTCATAGACCATTGGTGACCTCCTTACTTCCGCACTGAAACAAGCAACCTCATACCACTACCAGCGTGTACAAATAAACAGCCTCTTTTTCCCCTTTCCTTCCCACTTTCAACGATATAAGCAGTACGTTGAAAACATAATTATTTATAAACATAAACAAACAACATAAGATCAATTACTGATAACATTTATACTTAGGATAAAAAACGTGGATCACAAAATTACAATCATCAATAATAATGTTGCTACTATTCTTATCACTATTATTATTATTATTTTTATTATTATTATTGTTGTTATCATTATTATTGTTATTATTATTATTTTTTTATTACTATCATTATTTATATAATTACTATTATTATTATTGTCATTATCATTGTCACTTGTAAAATTACTATTACCACTATTTTTATCATAACTACTACCACCACTAAAACTATTGCTATTATTACTTTGATTATCGTATTCGGTATTATTTTGTTATTATAACTACTACCACTACTGATACTATTGTTATGTTATTCGCTATTATTTTTATTTTATTAGTATAACTATTATTATCAGTATTTGTATTACTTTATTTCCTGCCGTTATTATCATCGTTGCCAGTAAATTCACTTCTATTTATTTTCTTTATTAATTAAGTATGCTCGCTCTGTTAATAATAACTAGTGCTACTTTAGCAATAACATTTGTTATAAGAAATACTAGCTGTCAAGAAAGATGGGAGGAGAAAGGGATACTGTCTCCTCTCTCTCTAGTGTGTTCGACTAGGAAAAGAATTTTCTAAAATTTGCAAACCATCACGTTCTCGAATCTGAGTGGCGGCCCCGAATCATGCAAGGGCGTAACCTAGAAATCAAGGTTTTCTATTCGATGATCATTCTCCCGGTTCGCACTCAGGACCTCTTCCCAATACCCCAACTTGGCGTGTACACAAGAACGGCACCCCCAAATTGACCCATGTGAAACCATATATAAGGCCCAAAAATAACCGTATATACGAATCTCAATTAATCGATCCTACCATCCTTGACTCTCTTTTGGTCGAGGTCCTCTGCTTGACTCGCCTTGGTCAAGTTTCCTATACTGCTGCTCTCAATTGGCGGCACTCTTGCAAATTATCTTCATTCCTTCAGTCAAAATATCGGTAAATTCGGGTTGCCTCTAGTATTGACAGACAATGAAAACAGTAAGTCAAAAGGAAGACAAAACAAATTTTTTTTAATTTTCACCTACACACCTACCCTTACGAGCAGCCTTTCCGAGCCCCCAGGGCTGCTTGCCTTTGTGCAAAGGAGCAAGCGAGTTGATTTATTCACGGGTACCTTTGCACCGTCTCGTGAAAGTGGCTGGCGTGGGGTTGCACCTCCTTCACGTACCTTACCGCCTCGCATCACAGCCTATCTTTGTCTATCTAACTGCCCGAACAGAAAACTTAAGTAAAGGGAATCCTGAGCAACAAACGGTAGCTTAGCTCAAACCCTACACGTTACGCTGACGTAACAAAGAAATTTTGGAGGCTCCGGGGGGATTCTATTTGCTAGAGTAGCCATGTAGGGTCATTGAAATGACGATAGTACCGTAGATGCAACAGTACACTTGATTAATCTGACAGATACACGACTAAATTCAAAAAGAACAAACAAGTTTTTTTTTAATTTTATTTTTTTGTAATTGAAAAAAAAGTAATAATAATAATTTAAAAAAATATATTTACGTTTTGGGATTAAAAATTAAAATAATAACAAAAGTAAAATATATCATTAAACGGCCATCTCAAAATGCGTCCAATTTTAGACAAACAGGACCTAATCAAAATCGAAATAGCCATCAAACACGCTAAAAAAAAACAGCAATCATAGAATGACGAATCAGAGAAATTTTTGTATTTTAGAAGATTGTATTAAAGACCTACTAATTACTCTTTGAGGGAATTTAATTACTACCAGTCACTTTTAAAAACAAATTAGTACATTAGAAGACAGGATACTTTACCTAGAAAAAAGAGCATTAGGTTTATTAAAGGACACTCGGGAAGAACTCGATATTTCCCAAGTATTTTTATGTAAAATACAAAGCGTAGTAGTCAAAACCACTTATGGGAACTAAGAGGACTTAAAAAAATTGAGTATCTTGTTCAACCAGTTTAAACTTTAAAACGAATTGTGATCAGAAGGGACTTGAAGCTCTTAAAAGAGAAGTGAAGCACATTCTACGAATAATTAAGGAACATTTATTAAAGAAATCAAACACCCAATCCAACAAACTGTACGGACTCATAGCAGTGCTTACGAACGTCAGAGCCCAGTCAGAGCCTAATAAGGATGAAATTTCTGATTTAAAGGAGGAAATCGTCAACCTTAGGAGCTATATAGCAGAACTGCATGAAATTATCTCAACTAAGATCACAGAACAACATAGTTAGGACACAAACGAACTCACGACTTTATTCGAACTACTAAGCATCAAATAACTGTACGTTAATTTTAGCAACGCTTGATGTAAATAACTTATCCTTAGTAAGAAAATACAGACTAAGATAACTTACACCAAACCGAGGTATAAAACAACAGGAAGCGTTTCGCGCAGCCATAATTGCACCTTAGAATAGACGACAATCCATAAATAAAACAAGATGTAATGCTGCGTTTTCGCGCCCTGCGACCCGTAGAGTGTCTCAGCCACGACGGTCCCGAAGCAACGCTCAAAGACACTAAAATTATCACCGATGTCTGCACTGGAAACGACGCAAATGGCACTGCACCTGAAACGTGAAAAACACTACAGCTTAACGACGCTTGCAGCTCGGCCAAACTCAGCTCGGCTCCTGGAGACTCTCACCTAGAGAAAGTCCCGCCGGAGGTAGCTCGTCGGGAAGCAAGCTACTCTCCTAGACAGAAACGAGTCCCACGGCCTGTAAGAAAACGCTGTCTGGCAATGGCCTACAAATAACTACACGAAATTCGAATTTCTCGGATTATTAAGTCACTTTATTTGTTATTACACTTACACGGGCATCTAGGCCCAGAAAATATCGTCGCGATTCAGCGCTACGCCACGGTACAAAATCCGGCAATCACGCTTGTTTCTCACCCGCGCTCGCTTAAACGATCTCTTCGAGGCCTGATTTTAGGGGCCGGCTCCCACGACTCGCCCTGGCTACACGCGGTCAATACACGCACACACACGCTTCCACGCACTACTTCTTGCGACAACACTACACACTACTTTACCTCAGGGTGTACCATCGTACTCTCTTCTTCAGCGGCTAACTTAGCTGGTGACCTTGACCTCGCTTGACAACTGATGACGGCGGTGATGGTTCCTCGGTCGTCTTGCGCAAGGACGGATACGGCGGGCTGATCGTGATCGCTGGCTCTTCTCATGGTTTTCTCCTTCTCTCTCAATTCTCTGTCGCTTAACTGCCAAAATTGCGAAAAACTTGGGAGCTCTGGTTCGCTGGAATTCTACTACAGAAGTGACGCGTTAGGCCCACCAATTAGTGCAGCCTCACGCATTACCGCCCTATATCTCCATATATAGGTATTGACAGTCATACTAGCTACTTCTACTCCTACACACATACTTTTGCTTATACAAATACACTCGGATGCGACGATGTTTACAACAATAGATGACGATACTTCTGGTACATATTCGTGGCACGGTGATTACAAGCATATATGCATATGTGGTGAAGTACTACAAATCCTTATTTACTAAGTACATGTGAGTGTGTTTTTGTACGCCGTAACTCTTAATACATGTGTTCCCGCAACTCTCTTGTCTTCTTTTCTCTCCTCGGCGCTAGTCCTTGTATTCGATTACTCTCACGCAGAACATGAAACGCGCAGACCCAGACCTTTATTAGCTTCTTGTAAATAAAAATAGATTCGACCTTGACGACGCGTTTCAGCGCTTAATTCTATAGGGTCAGTGAAAGGCAAGACTAAAAAGAATTTCTGCAGAAGTTGATCTCCCAACCCTTAAATACGACGAAAAGGCAAAAGTGACCGACTGTATAAAATCTGAGAAACCCACCTTATTGCTAATAAGCATGATAGCTGTACGAGTACCCCTAAAAATTTTCCAAAATTATACGCGATCGCGCCTCAAGGATACGGCTACGGCAATAATTGCTCATTCTACAGAGCAACACATCCAAAATTCCATAACTGATACATCATACACAAGCTTTAGGAAACAAGTAGATAGATCGTCACTACCTGTGATCCCTCGTTTCAGCTATCCTTTCCCATAGAATTTCTTTTCCAAACCTCTTAACTTTGAAGACATCGATCGTGAGATAAGAGTACTTGTAGACGATATAAAGCAACGAGAAAAAAGGCTAGAAAATCTAGGAAAAAGAGAAAGAAAAACTCTAGAGCGCCTGAGAACTCCTGAGATTGAATGCAACTCTAAAAGAGACTGCGAGATCGATGACGAGCTTATTTTAGATTTCCTAGACAAAACACTAGAAGAAAAACAGGCTTCTAAGAAAAAAGTACAGAATTGTCACTTATCCAAAAGGAGCAAAGCACCACGAATACGCCCTTGGATCAACCCAGAATTTCTAAAATAAATAATCAATTGATAAGAAGAAAATAATAATAAATAAATAAATGAATACCCACCGAACCCAAAACTAAGGTCAAAGCCATAATTCAGACCCATACAGTGATTTAGCTGCAAATCAGAAGTACCTATTGAAAAACATAGGCAGTCACTTGGAAAGAATCTGGGACAATAGTGATTTCAATTTAACCGTCAGAAAAATTGACTTGCCTAGTTCTGCTTTAAGAGATAACACTGACAGCACTATAGTTATCATTTATAAGTAAAAGGTCAAGATCCTACTTTCACCGAACGGAACATTCATACCCAAACCTGTTAATCCAGTAGCAGCAACCATGGCAGCCAAAATAGTCACTCTCAAGGACGCCTCAGAAATCAAACCTGAATTTGACGGAAAAAACATACCGTTAAGCTTATTCTCGGAGGGTTGCAATGATGCAAAGGTAATAATCAACGAAGCCGATGGATCTAATCTGACTAAACTCTGATAAGGAGCGAATTAACTGGAGAAACGAGAACAGTGATACATGGCCAAGTATTCAACGATATCGATGAATTGAAAAAACACATCAAAACGATTTACGCTTCCGCAAAAACCGTCCACCAGCTGCAGGAGGAAATGGGAAATGAATTTCAGTGAGACCGCAACGCTGTTATAATACATGCGAACAGAATCCGAGATTTACAAAAAGGAACATTCGAAGCCAAAAGACTGAACGATGGGCACAGTGTTATCGAAGCTTTTAAAAACACTTTTGCTCAAAGATCCGTTGAATTTCTTAGAAATGGGCTAAGACCCGAAATTGAAATGAAATTGACTCCAGTTAATAATAAAGGGGTCAGTGATATCGTCAGGAGAGCAATTAAGGCAGAAAAGGTTATAGAGGTGCAGAAAGCTCTAAGAAACTCTGACCCCAGAATGGAACAAAAACGAGAACGAAAACGCTTTACATTTGTTTGTAAGATTTGCGAATCTAGTGAACATCTTGAAGAACAATGCCAATTTTTAAAGACACAGCCTATTGCCATTCCAAAACGCATTACGAACAATATTGCCACTATGATAACAGTCGAATGTGAGGTATGTAGTAATAGCAGACATACAGGCCAGTAGTGCAGAACAAATAGGCCGACTTGTCAGCTGTGCAACAAGGTAGGGCACCCCACCATCTACGGACGGACCAATGCAGGATTAAATGCCAAATCAGCAGAAATTTTGGTCACACAGCTATTAATTGTCCCAAGTTAACAACTACCTTATCCACCTGCACTACCTGCGAAAAAGTAGATCACTGAATCAACGAATGGCAACAAAACCGGATTACGTGCCAGTTATGTGACAGAAGTGAGCATAGTGCAGGAAAGTGTTCGATCGAACAAACCTCGACGCCACCTCCCTGCACATTATGTAACAGAACAAGACACACGGCTGCAACATGCAAGGTATGTACGCATTGTAAGAACCGTGGGCATACGATAACAGAATGTAGGAAAAGACAGTATTATTACGAACAAAAAATTTCGGAAAACGACTTGGGTATCCAAACTACGAGTGTGGTACAAGTGACACCCAGCGACCAAATGCGCTTGAACTTAAACCACAACTTAGCCGAGTGAATGCGATCAACTTAACAAACAGTTACCAGTATGAACTCTATATAGACATTACCCTCGGGTATACACAAGTCAACTTCATGATTGACTCGGGTTCGCACGAAAATATTATAAAAATCAGCAAAGTGCCGCTGAACGCCGAGATCAACACCACTAAACCTATAGAATTTCAGGTAATACCTAATTAAATAATCGTATCTCACGGAACGACAGACCTGATGCTATTTAACCTCAGAGTTATATCCCACGTAGTCGACGAGTCAATCACAGTGCCGTACGATGGAATACTAAGAATGAGATTTGTTTTAGACTCAAGATGCGAAATAAATTTTGAATATCACTTATTGAAATTCCCAGGAAGAGTAACTTGATTCAAGAAAAATTTATCACAAAATACGACCAACGCTTATCAAGTCAACATTAATGAAACTTGGGGAGAACTGTTATATTTCAACGTATATAATCCAAAAAGGCAGATCTCAATAGACACAGGATCGGAAGTCAGTGTGGTAAAAACGTGAATGGTCTCCGAAATCTATACCATGAATCAGCGTAATGCCAAGCTTTTCGGAGGAATCTGAGTCAATCATAAGAAAACTATAGGGTCAACAGCTACCAATTTCGGAACTTTAAAGACTGAATTCCAAATAATTTCTGAAGACCCAAAAATACCGTTTGAAGGAGTCTTAGGGTCTGATTTTTTTACCAACCACAAAGTTAAAATAAATTTTAGAGATCAAATAATGATACTGAAAGGCAAAAGAACACCTCTTGGGCTTAGAAGTGGAAGGGCTTAGTCCGACACTGTTCAGACAAGTCTGAGGCCAATCACGCTAACGACGACTTCATTAACTCACTCGACAGCGAAATAGTAGCCGACGAATTCTCGAGCCTGGGAGAAAGAGAGACATATTTATATACCGTTAACAAAACCTTCGAAGAGCTAGGCATACCTGGAGAAATTAAAAAAGCGACTAACGTTTACTTCATCCAAAAAAGTTAGGGCAGTTACAGTAGCTGTAGCATTAGAAATATGGATACAACTTCTAGCAAGAATGGGATCAGACTATTGGAAGAAATAATTAACCTAACTGATTAACAGGAAGATCAAATGAATCAGACCAACAGGCTACTTGAACGCAATCATGAGTGCTTATATATATAAGGAGACGAATTAACTGCTACGAACATCGCCACACACCGTTTACCGACCATCGACGATATTCCCATAGTTACGAAACAGTACCGACTACCTCACGCATTACAGACCAAGGTTGAACGTCAAGTACAGGATTTACAAGGAAAAGAGATTATAAGAAAATCGTGATCTGGCTACAATACTGCTCTTGGATTGTGCCAAAGAAAAGCCCCAACAGGAAACCTAAATGGCGTGTAGTCCTTGATTTCAGACCTCTTAACAAAAAAATGATTCCTATGAGCTTTTCGCTCCTGAATATAACAGATGTATAAGACCAAGTTAAACATTTCAAGTATTACACTGTGATTGATTGCAAATTAGGGTTCCACCAAATTTTGATGCACCTAGACGATGCATACAAAACAGCTTTTTCTACGCCCAACGGACATTACGAATTTTTAAGGATGCCATTCGAGTTGAGAAACGCAGCTGTGGAATATTAGTCAGCCATGATGAAAACGCCTGAAGAAATAATAGGCAAAGGAGCCTTTGTGTACATGGACGACGTAGTTATATTTGCAAAAACTCTGGAATAGCACGAGAAACTATTCAATCAAGTGATGGATCGACTTAGAACAGCTAATTAGAAACGAGAATCAGCTAAATGCAGCCTAATGCAGCCAGAAATTACTTACTTAAGACACATTATTAATGAAAAGGGACTAAGCCCAGATCCTAAAAAAATAGAAGCACTAAGGTTGTACCCAGAACCAATAAACATAAAAAATGTAAGACAATTTCTCGGATTCGCAGGATACTATTTATTCCTAACTTCACTAAGATAGCTCAGTCACTGAGCAAACTTCTCCAGAACAATGAAACGTTTCGTTGAGAAAAAGGCAAAATCAAAGCTTTCCAAGATATAAAAAGAGCCCTATGCACTGCACCGATACTTCAGTTCCTAAAAATGGATGATCCATTTATTATAACAATGGACGTTTCCGGTTACGCTATAGGTAGTATACTATCGCACGGTTAAATCGGTAGTGATCTCCCGATTGCATATACATTTCGTGTGCTAAGAGGCCCGTATACATATATTGCCGAAAATTTACTATCGTAACGGACTACCAACCGTTGGTTTGGTTCCAAACCACCGATTTCAACACGAGAAGACAGAAATGAAGATTCAAGCTCTCTGAATAGGATTATGAGATAGTGCATAGGCTGGGCAGATTAAATTTACCAGCAATTCTGTTATCTCGTAACCCAGTACCAGTAGACAAAGTAGCCGTACTGATGCAATGTCAAAGGGATCTCCAAGAACAACTCTTCAGATTCCGTGCCCTTGCCTAAATCAGTGCAACCACCACAAAGTCAAAGGAGCGCGGAGGTGAAGAAGAAACAGGGTCAGCCTCGAAATTGCGACACTGTTATAGTACCTTACCCATTGACACAGGACGTTAACGCAACCAACCAAGAAGAACTAGAAAAAGGAAAGGTTAAGAAAAGAAAGGACAGACCCACAACCCTTCTTCCAGAAAAACATCCACTAAGAACAACTATGAAGCAACTTAGAAGGAAACAAGACAATTTAGTACATACCAGTGAGCCTAACTCATCGGACGGAGAGTAAGCAAACACGAGCGATGAAAGGGACCTTGACATGCGCTGTAATATTATCGAAACTAAAGAGTTGTTTGAACATAGGTTAAACAACAAAGCGTATTTCGTATCCACAACAGGAGCCCTGTGTGACGAAGGTGCAAGAAGGCTAATAAAGGCTAACAATGTACCTGCACAGCAAGAACTAAGACAGGGTGAGATAAAAATACAAAAATTAACAAAAAAACGATTCCAATTCACCCTGTGTGTCACAGATAACGAAGTGAAATCTTGATCTCTGATAAACGATAGATTAAGAAGTCTATTTAAGGATTTACGATCAATTCTAATAAAAAAGAGCTTGGTCATGTTTAGCATTACTAAAGCAGAATAAATCTGTAACTTGGACTGGATGGCCGTAATCAGTATAATGAAAGACAAATTGAATATCAACGACATAAAGGTTATAATTTGCAAAAACACTTTGCAACATGTAGAAACAAGCAATTCTAAAATATTTGCCAGGATTCGCGGAGAATATTACTGGGAAGGTTTGAAAGATGACATCTAGCGTTAAATTAGGCAGCACTTAGAATGCCAACTAAGGAAATCAATTAGGCTAAAAACTAAGCAACCCGTGTTAATAACGGATACCCCTGGAACTGTATTCGACATGGTCGCGTTAGATATCGTTGGGTGCCTACCCAAAACGAAGAATGGTAACGAATATATCCTAGCTATGCAGGACCAGCTGTCGAAATTTTGCATGGCAATACTAAAACAATACTAAAGGATGCAACATTCAAAAAAATTTCTGATGCTTTTGTAAAGCGTTTTATTTGTATTTTTAGAGCTTTTAAAGTGATACTGATCAATCAGGGACAGAATTTTCTATGCGATTTGATGAAGGGAGTCATGAAATATTTTAAGATCAGGAAGGTAAATACAATAGCCTTTCATCTCTATTTTAACAGATCATTGGAAAGATCGCATCATTCCCTGGGCGAATATTAAAAGCAATATGCCAGTGATGAAAAAGACTGGGACGAATGGGTAGAGCTAGCAACTCTAAATTACAATACATGCGTTCAGGAGAGTACCAAACACAAGCCATACGGAGTTGTATTTGGAAGATTAGCAAGACTACCGTCGACAATCCCTCTGACAGATGGAAGTATATAAGCAACATTAGGAAAATCGCGTATAATAACGTTGTCTTATCAAAAATAAAGTCTACGGGATATTACGACTAAAAAATAAACGAGAAATTTTTTAGGGTAGATGATTATCTACACTTATTAAAAGGAGTTAAGAAGGGCAAATTTGGAGATCACCTTTCCAGACCCCATAAGATTCTAGAAGTATTAAATAACCATAATATTAGGATTTAAGTTGGTAAGGAGCATAAAATTATTCACGCAAATAGGTTAAGAATTTCCCATATGTTACCTAAGAAAAAAAATTCCCTACTAGTGATAGTAAATTAATTAGCCTTAATTCTAATTTCAGAACTCTGAAGATGTTGGTTTACGTCCTCACTCGCTTTGCCTTGATCTATACCAGCAACGGGTTAATACGTAACCTAAGAACGGTCAACGTTTCTACTATACAAATCTTAGAAGTAGAACCATGTGACATCGCAGCTGGCACAGTAAACGCAACTGAATGATACATACAACTCTTACAAGTAAATGAATACGTGCGTACCCCAATACAAGCATGTAGGATAAAGATAAAAAGATCAATCACCTACTGCGGAAAATTTTTATACAGTTTAGTGATCAGAAACGGAGAAGCTAGCTTTATAGAGAGAGTCAGCCAAGAAAACTGTGAACTGGTGATGAACAAAGGAATTTACGTACGTGGTGAGCTCCAATTTACTGGTATCCAAAAAAACATATCGAAAAGTAGACCAGCTACCTTCGCTGAAAAGGCAACTGCTGATGCGCACTGTGACGGAACTTTTTACTCCGATCGTTACAGTTCGTGGGATGACGTCTCAGTCATCGATGAAATCCAATTTGGCGGATAGGAATACGAAGCTCGTGTGGATCTGAACCAAGACGCAATAATCCTACTATCAGGGACTAGAGGCGCTTTTAGGGCTGGACACTGCCTAGATTAAGATAGAAGTAGTATATTTTTGCAAATCTCACCTTTATTCACTTGTAACTTGTATAGTATGCTATTTGAGGGGATAGTCAAAAGAATGTACGATGTAGAAAATAGAGAAGAACACGTCGTCTACTCCTATCCATCAAACGAGGTTACCTTCGCCTCAGCCGTAAAATCCAGGCTGAAAATTTGTGGATACAATGTGATTAAAATTGAACACCACAAACTGCTTATTTATAAAACAGAAGGAGGGCAACTATTTTTAATCAACTCCCACAAAAAGTAAAGATGATATGGATCTCTTTTCTTATGTTAACTTCAAATTCATCTATGTAGAAAAACACATCTGTGACCGAGTACAATCACTGTATAGGGATATGATGATACAACGCTGTAGAGTAGAACGGTTGACACTGGAAAACGACCTTGCTATCATCGACAAATCTCCTGATCTTTTTACTTACAATGTAATAAAAGGACCTGGATTTACGGCAATAGTGACAGGAGAAGCCGTGAGGATAATCGAATGCATCCCAATCGAAGTCGCCCTGGCCAGAACATAGAACTGCTACGCAGAACTACCGGTACCGCACAATGGAACTACGATGTTTTTGACACCCAAAAACCCATATCCTACAAGTGCATGGAACTACGACCACATCCAATGCTGTGTTTTCACCTCTCTACAGGATAGACGGAGGACGGTTTCAAGTGCAAGGAGTCCCAGTAGAAGTAAAACTTCCAAGAGCGTTAAAAACGATGTCAAATGCTACTTCGCAATACACCAAAGTAGCCTATTTAGCTACCAGTGGAATAATTACTAGCAAAAACCTGGACAGATTGAGAAAGCACATTATTCTTCGAATAGAGAAAGATGACTCGCTTAAAAATATCGCAAGGAAAATGCACGGTAAACCAACTACAGATAGTTACAGTACTACCTTTAAACTATTGAGTGATCGCACCTTAGACAAAATAGTCACTTTAATATGGAAATGACTGTGGGGCAAATTCTTAGACTTTGAAAATGCGAGCGCAGGCTTCATAGGACTTTTCGTTATTCTATACGTTTCGTCTACATATGGTCCACGCATCTACTGGGTGCAATTGGGACTTCGCTTGCAAACTTACTGCTGATTTTAGCTAGCAGACCCACCGACAATCCAAACAATACTGCTGAATGAGGGTCACTACCACAAAGTCCTCTCATCTCATATCACCAACCTGAACCTCCTGACGACCCCATCATGATCCGTAGAGACGACCACCACCAAATTCAGTTAAAAAATAAACAAGATAAGCAACCCGTCATCTATACCTCAATGCAAAAGAGCGAAAGGACGATAACCAGTTCTTCAGGACAAACTAAGAACATACTATAACTAAAAGAGCGAGCAAGACGGCGTAGAAGTTAAGATATAATTTAATGTGAGAAAATTTTGGTTTTTGTATTCAATAAGTGAATTTAATGTACTCAGCGTACTGTTCCTAGGTCATCATCAGAAGTCGTTTCAGCGGGGGGGGGGGGGGGTGTAACATTTACAGCCAAATCTTCAAAAATTTTAAATTATCAGATACACCTATTCCTCTACACTGTCCTTGCTCTCTTCTACCCTTATTCATCCGCACAAACAGTATCAAAAAAGAAAGGAATTGGACGTTTCTTATCGTTTTCAAGAAGAAACCATTTCAAAGAAGACACATCTGCTTGCAGTGCACCTTTATTACTCTAGATAAAATTTTCCGTGAGAACACAGACGCTAAAAACATGCCAACGTGGGGAAAAGTTCCAAGAAGTGACAAACAATAAATGTTGTTTTAAGTCAAATAAAACAAAGCTACACATCTCGTTGGCCATTGGTGCCCTCCTCACTTCCGCTTTGAAACAAGCAATCCCATGCAACCACTACCACGTACAACTAAACTGCCTTTTTTCCCTTTCCTTCACACTTACAAATAAGCACTCGTGAGTATTATATTAAAACAAAATATATATTCGAAGAACTGTATAAAATATAACAACTACTAGTGGGTGCATGTGTATATGTGTGTGTTTGTGGACGCTCGTCCAGCGCAAATGCTCGACGAGCCTGCAGTGCAAAATCGAGGACGGGGAAAACCTACGTGGGCTACTCGAGGGCCACTGCTCTTTAGAAATTACGGTCAACAAGGGATCGATACTTACGGTATCACGAACTTCACTCCTTGACGATGCCTCTCGTAGGCCAAGTCTACTCGTGAGCAGTGGAGCGGGTACGCTGAGGTCAGTAGGCGTCTCTACTGGCAGTGTTTGAAGGCCAAGATCTACGGTATCAGCCCTGGTGACCCTGAGTCCAGCGTCACCTGCTATCCTGGCAGGACCCGAACACTCAGCACCGAGCATTGCACCAGGAACAGCTCAAGCACAGCCACTAGAATCACAACCGCAGAAACAGAGGAACCCTGGAGGACGCTTCTCACGTCCACCAAAACAAAATTCGCTTCTCACGAGGAAATCGAGAATACCTAAAAGTTGCCTCTCGCGCGCTTGCAGTCCCAAGCTTATTTGCCCTCTTTTTGGCTTTTATCCTTTTCTCTCTTTTCCTAGCAGTCCTCTTCGCTTTTTTTCTTTTCCCTCTTTTCCTATCTATCCTAGCCTACCGATGATTACTATTACTACTATTGCCAGTGCTGAAACTATTGCTATTATTTTTGCTATTGGTATTTTTATTTT
Organism: Copidosoma floridanum; assembly: GCF_000648655.2. The sequence goes on along the minus strand of NW_019379506.1, from coordinate 407,724 downwards.
TCTTATTACTGCTACTGCTAAGCAATTATAATTATTAATTTTTACCATTGTTTTCATCACTTACTCTTCTATTAATAATTAGCACTACTTTAGTAGTGACATTAGTTATAAGAAATGCCAGATGTAAGGAGAGATGGGAGGGAGAAGGAATATTGTTTCCCCTCTCTCCAGTGTGTTGGACTGGGAAAAGGATTTTCTAAAATTTGCAAACCATCACATTCTCGAACCTGAATGGTGGCCTCGAATCATGTAAGGGCGTAACCTAGAAATCAAGCTTTCCAATTCAATGATCGCTTTCCCAATTTGCACTCAGGACCTCTTCCCGCTACCCCAACCATGCATGAACACAAGTACGGCACCCCCGAATTGACCCATGCGAAACTATATAATAGGCCAAAAGCCTCCCAAACTAGCCAGTCTCAATCAAATCAGTCCTACCATCCTCGACTCTCTTTTAGTCAAGGTCCTCTGCTTGACTCATGTTAGTCAAGTTCTATTTACTGCAGCTCTTAATTCGCAGCACTCTTCCAAATCGTCCTTGTTTCCTGCAGTCAAAATATTGGTCAATTCAGGTTGTCTCTAGTATTGGCAACCGATACAAAAAAGATAGTAAGCAAACAAAGTTTAACACAAACATAACTTTTTTAATTGATCTGTTCACGGATACCTTAGCACCGTTTCGTGAGAGTGGATGGCATGGAGTTGCACCTTCCTCACGTACCTTACCACCTTGCATCTCGACCTATCTTTGTCTATCTGACTGCCCGCACAGGAGACTTAAGTGAAGGAAATCCTGAGTGGAAGCTTAGCTCAAACCTCATACGTTACGTTGTCGTAACAAAAATTTTTTGGAGGCTCTGGAGGGATTCAATTTGCTAGAGAATCCGTGTAGGGTCATGAAAATGACGACACCACCGCGGGTACAACAGTGCACTTTATTCATCTGACAGGCATATGAATAAATTTAGAAGGAATAAACAAGTTTTTTTTTTGCTTAAAAAAAAAAAAAATAAATAATAATAATAAAAAAATGATGATTATAAATATAATATACACACCAAAAGGGGCATACTAAAATCCATGAAGCCAACATGTACCCTATTAGCTCACCAATTTTAGGCAAAGAGGACTTAATCGAAATTGAAATAGCCATCGAATACGCGGAAAAAAGATCAACAACCATAGAATCACGAATCAGAGAAATTTTTGTGTTTTAGAAAATCGTAATAAGGATTTGCAAGCTACCCTTTAAGGGCATTTTATTACTACCAGTCACTGTTAAACATAAATTAGTACATTAGAAGACAGGATAATCTACTTAGAGAAAAGAGCATGAGGGTTATTAAAGGACACTTGGAAAAAGCTTAATAATTTACAAGTATTTTCATATAAATTATATAGCATAGTAAGACGACAAAATATATATTAGTGATAATGGAAGTTATCTAAAAAAAATTAAAACTCTAGTCGAAGTGAAGGATCATTTTAAATTTTCACTAACCAAAGGAAAATTTATTTTGTAAATCTTACTATGAAGTTTACTTTAACCTGGAGCCCCTGTGCTATCGTGTTCTACACGGTTATTTCTTTTCTGACCACCCAGCCTCCCTGTGCCCAACTTTAGCCAATACCTTGGTTTGTGATAGTCAACGAATTTTGCTGTATTGTCTATAACAGAGTTATATTGGTGCTATGTGTGTCAACCTTTGTAGACTATGTCTTTGTGAGTTGTGTTGAGTGTACTGTGTGCGATAAAGATGTCCAAGTGATAGATAAAAAAAATAAAAAAATAAGAAGTCATTAGGGGCGACAGAAAAGGAAGGAAAAAAGAAAGAAAAAAAAAAGAAAAGAAAGAAAAAGTTATTGGGGGTGGTAGGGGTGACAATTTGCCTGTTTGGCTAGAAACTCCAGTCGTTTTTTTAGCCAAGTCTCACGACAATTTGGGCACCGTACTTAGGTGACTTTCTTCAGGCCACACCAATAGCAGGAACTTCGTGTCCTGGGCCAGCGATAGCGCGCGAATTGGTGCCCAGCTCATCCGCATCTCTAGCAGACAGAATCCAGAACTGATTCTGACGTAGGAACCTCCTTTATTAGGGGTGGAGGAGGGTTCCGCGTACTGCCAGCGGCTGGGCACGAGATGCTGCTTGAACACGTTACTTTTAACGTCATGAGGGCTGGAAGAGTTACCTAGTGGGTTTGCTCCTCAGCCTGTTCTTCATCCGTACCCTCTTGATCTAGTTGCTCCCAGACTGCCCCCTCTTCCTCTTCCGCTGGTTCCAGTTTCGGCTCTGGCCGCTTCTCGATGGTGTTGAGGGGTGGAGGAAGTGCTGGGTCAGGCTTGTTGACTTGTTCTGTTCTACAATTTAAGGGTTGAGGTCCTAGTCATCGGCCCCAATTGGCTAGGCCAGTGACGTGGGGTTGATTGGCGGTTCCTGGAAATGCCGCCTCTTCCACGTCTTTCTTCTCCAGTGAGTACAGCAACAGTCAGTTTTGACAGTACCTCTTCACTGTAGATTTGTCTTTTGCTGTCTATTGCCTACGGGTACTTTGATTTCAGGTAAACTGCACACTATATTATGCAGGTTTGTTGTGTGACTGTTATCTTAGCAGTTTGTGCACAGCCTGAAAGGTGCCATCGACTTTGCTCCATGTTACTTTCTTATGAGGCAACGACGACAGGGCTGATATTTTCTTCTGTGTCTGTTGGATTACCTATCTCCGCAAGCGTGAACTTCGTGGATGGGCTACTGCGTCGTAGTTTTGGCACGCCGATTTCTACAGCTGTGAACATGAGTGAGGATGAGGGAGACGGAAGAGAGGTGGAGAAGGAAAGTAATGCTTCGAGTGCAGACAATACGGATGAAGATAATGACACCACGCTGTCTGCTTCTAAGGTGTGTCTGCTGCTCAAACGTACCAAACATGATGTTGATATTTTGTTACAGCGATTGGGCAATGAAAGAAAAAAATCAGTTAAGTTAGCACTGCAAACTGCTATAAGCTCTCTTGATTCTGCGTTTATCAGTATATCTTTTGCATATTTAGCTAAACTTGTGGTTGAAGATGAACGTCACAGTAGTGAACTTAAATTGCAAAAGATAATTGACAGATTACCTTTGACTGTCACAGAAAACTTGACGTGGCCAGTTACAGGAAAAACCAAAATATTTTCTGATGCTGTGAGACGAGGCGCACATAGTAATGTAGTTGTTAGTGATAGTAAGTCGATCCTAATAAGAAATGAGACTCGACTAAGAATAGGTCCTCTCAATGAATATGCTAATGAATATAAAACTGCTTTGCACTCTAAAAATACGTTGAAAGCTATCTCTGCAACTGATCTGGGCCTAAAAGTTGGATGAGTTACATTGGCTTCTAACAAATCAGTAGTTGTTGAGGGTTAGGCACTACAAAATTTGATAATATGCCCTAATTTAGTAAAACCAGTACTATAAACTATGGCAAATAACACCACAAATGCAAACACCAACAGATTTGTTATAGAACACGTAAATCCACAATTTATACCAGCCCACTTACATTTCTTTGAAGGACTTGTCAAAAACTAATGCATGGCCGTATTTGGTATTAGTAAAACATTTTTTAAGCCTAGTACACCAAACAATTTGTCTCATATATCTGGACATCGTTCAACAAGACTAAAAGTATCTGACATCCCACCAGTATACGTAAAACGTCCAGAATTCTCAATTACAGAAACCAAAAGCAAGTATTCCACTGTACTCTGTATCGTAGTGTACAGGCCGCCCAAATCTTGATTCTGGGCTGATGTTGAGACTGGAGTAATAAATAGTGCTTGCGCATATGATCAGCTATTTTTAAAAGGTGATTTAAACATTGAGTAACATGCCGATTCCACTAATAAAAATATTCTCCAGTGTTCTTTGAGTTCCATGGGTCTAGAGAGGTTACCTTTTAATCATACTTATCATAGTGCTGAATCAAACTCAACAATTGACTATATCTGCTTGAATGAAGTCCACTATGTAAAAACTTATAAGGAACTGAGACAGCCATGGATCTCTACATCTAGTGTACCTCCAAAGGCTGAGAAATGTCGATCCTACAAATGCATTGATGAAAATAACGTGCCTAATGATTTAAGTGAAGTTGGTTGGAGTTTCTTGTAGAATGTATATCTTCAAGACAAAGTGAGTCTTCTTACATAAGAATTAACCAGAATACTGGACCACCATACGCTCTTTCGAGCAGTAACCATGAAGAGTAGGCCTAAACATGGCTTTCATCTGACATCAGGGAATCGATCAAAAAGCGTAGTCAGATATGGCGAGATTATCGACGTTATAGGACTAATGAGTTTCATACTGCTCACAAACAACTGCGCAATGAAGTCAAATTAAATATAAAAAATGCTATGCATGCATAGTATCGACGTATTTCTTCTGAATGCAAAACAACTGCACAAACTTGGAATACAGTTAAGTCATTGGGTTTAATTAGACACAATGAGCCCCTTACCGATTTCCCTATACTTTCTACAAAACTTAACAAGTACTTTATTGAACCGCAAGAGTATCGATTACTACCACTACCCCAAGGGCCGAGAATCTCACCAGACCATCGCTTTTACTTTGGTGATGTTGCATTACCGGATATACATGAGGCCTTCAGCTCTGCACATTCTAATGCAACTGGAACTGATGGATTAAATCTAAGATTTCTTAAAATATGCCTGCAAGTTACTTTTCCATTTTTAATCGACATATTTAACTCATTACTTCAGTTTGGGATTTTTCATGACGTATTGTATCGAGCATTAGTCTTGCCAATTCCCAAAAAGATTAATCCTACTCTGGTATGCGACTTCAGATCAATCAGCATATTGTGTATTTTGAGTAAGATTTTGGAGGCAATTGCATTGAAACAAATAATGAGTTATCCTAATGGGAATGATACACTTGAATGTCTTCAATCTGGTTTTCGAAGGCAGCACAACTGCCACACGGCACTAGTGACCGCATAGTCGACGACATTGGGGAGACTATGGACAGGAACTATGTTACATTAATGATAAGCCTTGATCGGTCACGAGCCTTTAATGTGGTCAATATTGACAAACTTATGCCAAACTTTTGACCATTGGCTTCTCTGATGTTATGGCATCGTGGACTGGGTCTTACTTAACTGAAATATCGCAGACCGTTTGTACACCTACTGGTGAACTTTCTCAGACACTCTTTCGTAGCTCGGGTGTACCTCAAAGAAGTTTACTTGGGCCATTGGTTTTTTCAATTATTTTCAATGACATTTCAGTGATTTGTAGAGATTGTAATTATCATATTAATGCTGACGACTTTTATTTTTATATATGAGGTAAGGCCCAAGAGACCAGAAATATTATACAGAAGGGGAATAAGATTCTAGCAGATATCTCAATGTGGTTAGATATAAATGGCCTTATTGCTAACGATAAAATAACAAAAATGACATGGTTTGGCACCAGAGGTATACTGCCGTCTCAGATAAGAAAGTCGTTAAGTGAAATTTTTGAAAAACTTTGATCTTACACCAAAAAAAAAGACGCAAATGACATGAAATTTGGAATTTGCGTCGGCAAGAAGGCGTAAGAGCACTTAATGCCCTTTTTACTGTGTAAAGTCAACGAGAAAGCGCATGGATTCCAAAATAAAAAGTCGTTATGTACTTGAGGAAGTTTTTGTTCTGGAAGTAGCAGGAGCTGGGGCTTTGCTTACAAAGAAAAAAAGCCGTAAGTACAGAGCAAATGAAGACTAGGAGTGTAATTGTACTTAATGACTTTCTTGTATTGTAAACGCATTGGTTTACGGGGGGTCTTTGCAGCCAAAAAAGTCATTAAGTGCACTTGACGTCTTTCTTTTGAAGGAAATTATGCCAAGCAAAAGGCGCAAGTACATTTTTTCAAATTTTCCGTATAATTTTCCATTTATATCATATTTTGAGCACAGTTAGTTTTTATTTGATATTTTCAGTTCTGAATAAAGTGCACTTATCGACTGTCTTCCTTGGGACGGCAGTATAAATAGTAGTCTGTATGAAAATAACTCATTACCTAATATATTATTTAACGGTGTGATTATTAGACATGCGAAAAAAGTTAAGCTGCTGGGAGTCACGCTCGATAGTTTATGAATATTGAGACCACATTATATGATAGTCGCAAATAAATGCTACTCTGCACTAGCACAGATAAGACGCTTTAAGGACAGTGTCTTGAGTAACACTAAGCTCCTCCTGGTACGTACACTTATATTTCTACACCTAGATTACTATGCACTTCTTTTTATGGCCTACCATCGGAAATGGAGATTAAGATGACTCGTTGCCTGCATGCTGCCCTTTGCCTCATTATGGTATTCGAAAATTTTGAGCATACTACACCAGCTTCTAAAAAATATGGTATTATGCCATATTCAAGCAGAAGAAGATATGTTATGCTGTGCCATATACAAAGAATCCTTACATCGCAGAAGCCTACATACATTGCTGACTTATTTACTTCCAAATATATCTCACCAACTGCAGCCAATCTCAGAAATTCGAATACTACAGAGTTACTTGCGACAGGTGTTAATCAGATGCTTATAGACATTCGTTTACCATTAGAGCTTCTATTGAACGGAATGCATTGCCTGCTAATCTACCATCCATCCAAACTCCAGCATTGGTTAAAAACAAATTATTTAAACTTATCGTTACTAAAGATTTTAGACGATATATATATCCTTTTATACGTTGTAAAATGTGCAGTTTATCTAGCCTATATTCTTAAAACTTTTAGAACACTGTAAACAGTAGATTTTTTTGTATTAGATTTGTATTTTTTCATTTATTTTAAGTTATTTTAACTATTATTTTGTAATTTATCTCAATTACTTTTATTGTTATTAATTTATCTTTGATGTATCATGTATTATTCTGACTTGCATGTCACTTACCTTATATAAACCGATTTTAGCTGTCTTGTCAAAAATTAAGCCTAGACTAGTACAGACCGCAAGTCCTTAGCTTCAATGAACACACTCTATCCACTCTACCTCAGCCGTTGCCTGTCCCTAACTTCGTCTAAGTCCGGGAACAGCGTCATCTTCCAGGGCACCAGGACCCAGCTTCTCCTGGCTCGCAGGGATGGGTCTCTATCACATTTACATGTAACACATATGTATTACATGTGTAACATATACGTATTACATGTGTAACACATATGTGTTACATGTGTAACACATGTGCAATGCATGTGATGTAACTCGTCATGTTGATAGATATTCTTTTTACCAGTTAATTGCATTTAGTGCAACTAAGCAATTGATTTTCTGTCAATAAACTTCTGTTACGCTCGGTTATTAAGAAAGATTGTCTTTGTTGACAAAAGGATAGGAGAGTTTTATTTAGTATCATTCATTTGTGTGTAAGTTAACCTCTGTTACTTTTTTATTCTACTACAGTAATTGAAAAATTTTAGACTTAATATACTTAAGGTTATAGAACAAACGCTCATTTTTTATAATATGAAGTAGAAGACTTAATAAGTAATTCATACCATGTAAGAGTGGATCAGTTACCTAAGACTTTGTTTTTACAGAGAAAATTTCCATGTAGTAAGATCATGAAAAATTTTGTTTTATTCGTCATGCAATAATATATTTATGTTTTAATTATTCCCGGAGACATAAATATTTAGTAACTCTTGTAACTGTTTGGAGTTGGACGTCAATAATGATCGGTCATTATTGTGAAAAATATACTAAAGCATTGAAAACCTTCAAGTTACAAGTTTTTTGCACAGATTTCATCTGATAGTTGGAAAGTTTAAAAACAGGAAATCCCTGTCATGACAAGGACTTACTTAAATAAGAGATAGTAAAGGAGTTATTAAGAAGGCAAAGTGCAATAACTGCTCATCAGTGTACTCCAATCATGAAAGTAAATTTTTTAATCGGCATTGGTATGTTCCAAAAAGAGTGTATTACATAGCTTGCAACGTTTCCATGCATGTAAGGATTTTTACAGAGTTATTTGTAAGGTTAAAGCTAGGGACGACCTCAGCTTACCTGTGACTTCACATAACGATGAAACTTATAATTCTACACAGGTCATTACGCCTTCTATGGAGGATTTTGAAATGGAAGTACAAGTATCGAGATTAGTAAGTTATTTTTTAATAAGTCACTCTTATTAAAAATAAAACTTAAAGTTATTGTACAACTATACACTGTTTTAAGAATGTTTTAATTATGATTTTTCTGATGTTTTAATCATTTAATTTAAATGTATGAAATAAGATGTGGTTCAACAATTGCAAATCTCATCCAGCTCAGAATTTTGTGTCTTGGGTATTGCTGGTTTAAGTCGTCAATTGCTTGAATCTTTCTTGCTGTGCAATCGAAACTTTGAAGTTATCAAGAATGAAGCTTCTAAAAAGTCTCTAAAATTACTCAATCCTTTGTACATATTTCCGAACACTGATAATCTAAAAATTCTATAGCCAATGCCACATTAAGTGCAATGAAAAAATATTTTTCGTCAAATTTGTATCTCATGAGTGTGTACTCCGAACGAGATGATAGCAACTTGTATGTAGTAAGTTTTTTGATACAACACAATAAATACCTGTTTCTGGATTTTGGGATTTTGACTGTTATAGATAGGTTGAAGAAACCCTTGAGTACCTTCATTACTTTTTGTATTATATTAGCTGTGAATACAGTTGCAGTAAATGTTGAGTATATCCTTTTACATTCTGAAATCACTCTTAGTCATAGAATAAATTGTAACGAAAAAGATCGCTATATTAGCTGTTCATTCATCAACCTTATTGAAAAGTGGAAAAATTTACATTTAATGACCTAGCACAAACACCAGAAGATAGACTAAAACTTAGAATGTATGATAATACCTTATTGGCATTTGAAAGTTATTTCAATGGAACTGCTGATATTTTTTGCTTGAGGCTGTAGAAAAATTAGTAGAGTTGACTACTACTGATGCGTTCAGGTTTCACCGTTCAGTATTAGAAACAATAATAATATTTTCTAGCCTGGTTTCGTTTGTAGCTAACTATTTAGAATCGAAGTAAAGAGGAAGGTGTTTTATTTCACAAGACTTTCTAAAGCAGTACATGTATTCATTTACTATTCGACAATTTGACAAAGAAATTTTCAAGGGATTTTCTGCGTACGTCAGGAACGATGGCTTGGTTGAGACAACATCATCTTTGAATCTTCAAGATAGTTATGATTTCTGGGATAAAATATCTGTTTAGCATAATCACTTAAGTAAAACTGCTCTAAAATTAATTACTTTACCGGAAAACTTAAAAAAAGTTAATTTACTAAAGGCTTTCTAAAAATTACACGATTTTTAAATGATAACAATTTTTTTTATGCGTTTCTTTCAATTTAAATTAATTGCAAATTCGATTCTTATACAATATGAGACGCACTGCCATACATGAAGCATTCAAGCATCTAGTCTGAGATAAGTACAAAGTAAATGACGTAAGGTGCATGGCAAGCATGTTTAATGGTTTGTATATGTAATGTTTCTTCATGTCAAATGTAATAAATATAAAAATATTTTCTTAATATTTAACTTTTTTTTAAACATCTGACATGAAATTCTTATGGCTTTCTCACTTATTTTTTGTAATTCATGTTTTAATTTCATATTTTCTTATACATTAACAGACCCTGCATACTCTACATTACACTAACATTTAATTAAAAACATTTGAAATTTCTCGAATACAATACGAGTTACTGATTTGTGATTTTGCATTTTCATTCAATGAAGAAGTTCTTTCCAGATATAAAGTTCTTTTCTGCCCTAGAGTGCAAAGTGTGTTTACGGGCGTAAAATTGCACTTTCGCCCTCGATGAAAAAAACTATACAAGGAACCCGGGTAGTTGGAACTTTACATTTTAGTGACGAAACGTACTATTGATGTCCAAGTTGAATGGCGTGATTTAATCGCGATATTTGTTGAACCTTACACATATGTTGCAGGGACTAGAAGCGTAGGGCCACGACCTGGGGCGAGGAAACGTAAAAATGCCCGAATACAGGCATCGGTTTTGGCGGCTTACCACAGGGAAAGGGAAAAGCAGAGAGAGGCTAGAGAGCAGAGACGGGAGAGGCATTCAGAGTAAAAGTTTCTCATAAACCGGACCTAATCAAGTGGGACGGTTGAGGGGTGTTCAGCAACCGTTGGCTCTCTTCTCTTGATCCTCTCCGGGAACACGGTTTTCTTCGTTCCAAGCCTCTCGCCTCTGCTTGTTTTCTCTTCTCGGTGTGCGTAAGTAAAAGGGGCTATCTAATCGGTTGTTGAAAAGAGTTCGTGAATTATCATTGCAATAATTTCTCGTCGCAGAAGCGATAAATCCCTTGCGGTGGCTTCGTAGGCGTACTCATCTTTCTTTGCTGACTGACTAGCCTATCTCTTTCTTTTTGAGGTTCATTTCTTTTGTTGTTCTTATATATCGTACTACCATGTCGTCTAGCCGATATATCCCGTTGATTCTGCGATGAGCCCACGATTGCAACTCTTTATTTTTTTTTAATATTATATCTGAGAGATTATTCACTCTGATAGAGTATAGAGTGTAAGGGATTTCAGTACGATATTTAATTATTATCTACCAGTGCATAAAACTTGCTCATGAGAGAGATCGTAAATGCAAACCCAAATTTTGTTGTTTACAATTATTATTTTGCGTTCAATGGCGATTAAACCAAAACAAAAACTGAAGTTTGAAGTATGTTGTTGAACTAATTAAAATTATGATTTGTTCTAAAGCTACGTCAATCATAAATATCGTGTAAGACTCGTATGAAAAAGGCGTTTTCTCGTGATTTAAACATTATATCGTTGTTACAGGAGAAGTAGTGCTAATGCCCTACAAAACAAGTTTATTCAAAACGTTGCATAATTTTAAGATAGGAAATAGTGAGTTGTGCGAACAGAAAAAGCAAAATATTGAGTTTATTTTAAATCCACGATTAAGAGAGGTTGAATAGTGTCTTATGACTACGGTATGTTTTCCCATTTTCTTTTTTCATCATCTCGATAAAATAGTCAATGCGTCAAAATCAAATCTTGTAACTGACTTATAAGATAAAAGATTTGAATATACTTTGAAATTGGATTATAATCGCTTTGTATTTCTTTCTTTATACACATTGTGCTCCTGGTTTCACCATATACCTTACTCCACAGAAAGAAAAATTTCCGCTATGTATTCTAAAAAAAACCATGTAATTTTTAGTAAAACACGTCACTTCAAAAACTTAGACTGGGGTTCTCCGCATTCTCAACCACGTATCTTATCTCCTAGATGAGAGCACGATTTTTTATAAAAAATTTCTACTGTACAAAAACTTCATTTGTTTTCTTACTTTCTCATAGAGTATATCTTATATATAATTGTCAAAAAATTATATCAAGAGATAACATGTTATAAATGTTACATAGAAACGAAAATATAAATCAAAGTCGCTAAAACCGTTGTAGTCGCTAACCACAAAAACTACTAAACCGATTTAGCTCAAATTTTGCACACTGATTCTTGACACTTCCTAGATAGTTTGAGTATAGTGTTTATTTTGAAAAATTTAATAATAATAGCAATAAATAAGCTTAAACTTTTTCAAAAATACGCCAGCTCTTCACTCTGGATCAGTAGGATCTGCTAACTGACGTCGACATATAATCAAGGCTACCTGCAACAAAATTAAATAAGTGTAATTATAATAGGCCGGAGTATCTAAAAAATTTTAGCAGTCGTTTACCGGATATTCATCAAGCTGCATCGAGAATGAGTATAATAGTCGTGCAGCTGGGTATCCCGGTTACCGATGGCACTCTTCTCTAGTGGGCAAGTGACTTAGGTCTACATCCACCTTGAATCTCCAGGATTAACGAGTGACACCAATAAAAAATTATTCTAACCTATAACGTCTCCGGCGGAATACCAAGAGACGTATCTAGCCTGAGCACAACCTGCTCCAATACTTCAGAGTTGGGTGGCCGTTCAACTATCCCGCCAGGTGCTGTCAGAGAATTTTTGGCTACAAATGTTAGACAAGGAAAACAGCCCTAAAGGGCACAGGCAGCCGTAACGGCTACCTTCTCAGTGGTCGCGTCCCCAACGGCTAAGCCACATTTTTTCGACTAACGATGAGTGGTTGGTTATCTGGGAAGCGTTTCAAAGACGAGATATTCTTTGGTCAGCAGCGTACCTCCCTCCATCACAGTGTTCATACATAGAGACTTCGAGGGTAAGAGTCAAGCTAGCTCTTTATCATCGGAAACAATAATAAGAAATAGCAGGAAGTTTTACTACTGGCCCTTTTTAGGGCCATTCTAAGTATTTACGTTCCCTACTTAACCATCAATCTCATCAGTTTTTTTAAGGGCCACTTAAGTTTCAACCACCTTGCCAACAAATACATTTTTACAACCATTTCCGAAAGCGATTCATCGACTACAAGACTATGTTAACTAAAGACGGCCACTATTAAACCAAGTCAGTCATTCACTGGCAGTCGTCACGAGCGGAGTTGTTCTCCGCAAGGCTAGAAATCCCGGTGACCGACGATCCTATATTATTCTCTTGACTCTAAGCATTTAACCAGAAATCACCGAGTCTCTTCAAGGTCTGCGCTGAGGAAACCTAATAGCTATAAAGAAAAAATAAACTTTAGCAAACGAGATAGTCTCCAACGGGCAAGCATCACAAACTAATCTCTCCACCTTAGATCACCAAAACAACTGAGTCTTACTAATTTATAAAGCAAAGTCGCTAAAACCGTTGTAATCGCTAACCACGAAAACTACAGAACCGATTTTGCTGAAATTTTGCATACTGATTCTTGATGATTGCGAGATGGTTTTCGCATAGTTTTTTTTTGAAAAAGTTAATAACAATAGTAATAAATAAGCTCAAAGTTTTGCTAAAATAAGCTAGCTTTACGCTTTAGTTCAGTAGGATCCACTAGGTGGCGTTGAGATAAAATTGAAGCCACCCGCAACCAAAGATAGTAAAGAGTTGTTATAACGTGCCCCATCAAGAGTCAATCATTTGCATTACACCTAGAACAGAATGTTCCGTCGTACAGCTGAGCATTCCGGCTACCGATGACACTCTTCTTTTATGGGCAAGCAAAACAAATCGGGTTAAACCCCGGATTGCCTAAATAACCAACTATCACGAAAAAATGCGTGTTTGGGACGTCAACATCTTCAGTTGTATCTTACCAGGAGACCAGTATAGCCAGAGCACAACCTGCTATAACACTTTGGCCATCATGTAGCTGTTAAACCATTTGACCTGGTGCTGTTAGAGAATTTTCTACTTTAAATACAAGCCAGGGAAGACAGCCCTGCAGTGTACCGGCAGCCACAACGGCGTTCTTCTTAGGGGTTGTCCCAACGGCATACCTCTAGAGAAGGTATTCTCCAGGCCCACTTTCCTGACTAACGATGAACGGTTGGTTAACTGGGGAACGACTTGAAGAAGAGATATTCTTTGGTCAGCCACGTACCTCCTTTATGTACGCTTTTCGTACACAGAGACTCAAAGGATAAGAGTCAAGCTACCCGCAGCTGGCTCTCCATCATCAAAAATAATAATAAAGAATAGCTGCAAGTTTTACCACTGGCCCTTTTCAGGGCCATTCTAAGTATTTACATTCCCTACTTAACCATCAATCTCATCGATTTTTTTAAGGGCCACCTAAGTTTAAATTACTTTGCCAACAAATACATTTTCCGCCTTCTAACCTCAAAATAGCACCTTCACCACTTGATTTTGGGTTCTCAGGTGGAAAAATAGTATACGAAATTCGAAAAGGCTTTTTTACGAACCTTGTTATGGCCTTTTAGTTTGTAAATCCAAGCCTTTGCAAACTCGTACGTAATATACTATTTTACTACGATATCCAAAGACGATTCACCAACTCAAATTCTATGTAAAGCCGGCCACTATTAATCTAAGTCAGTCATTCACTGACAGACGTCACGAGCAAAGTTCTTCGTCGCAATGCTGGGAACCCTAGTGACCAACCACCCTATATTATTCTCTCGACTCGAAAATAATAAACCTGAGCTAACGGGACAGTTTCCAACGGGCAAGCATCACAAACCAACCTCTCTACCTTAGATCACCAAAACAACTGATTCCGCAAAAAAGAATGTGCTTAAGACACCAACGTCTTTGACGTTATACTAGGAGACGTTGGGAAAAAGCTCTACAACTACCTCTAAAGCTTTAAACGTTTAGTTTTCTTCTTGATCAGTGTGGTGCTGCAATAACAGGCCAGAGAAGATCACCCTGAGGTATTCAGGCAATCACAATTGCTGTTAACTTCAGTAAAAAAAAATTTAGTCAATAAGCTTACTAGTATTTTTTAGGGCAATCGGACGTTAAACTACCTTGCCAACAAATATATTAGAACCTAACAAAGTTGACAGAAAACAGCCTTTAGGGGTCACAAAAGTCGTAAGCATGCCAAAAGTCGTAAGAGGATGAATTGGAAGAAAAACTTAAAATGTATCCAATAAATACAATTTTACGCATCAAGAAACTGACACAGAAAATTTATGGAGATTGGAACAGCAGCAGTAAAATCGACAAATATAGAATCCATTACGTGAGGGATGAGCTTTTTATCGTACCCAGATAGTAATCTCTCAAATCTTCAAAGATCTAAATTCAGATTTATAAATAAGTAGAAAATTTGTTTGTGTTTTTGTGGCAATAAAAAATGTAGAGTTTAAGCTTCAAGACTTTGTTGCTCTGGTAATAAAGTTGTGAGATAAAAGAAAAAAATTTTTTTTTAGTATATATTTTTTAGCAGTTTCAAATTTTTACGGCTTTAAAAAATAGCCTTTTTCGTAAATTATACGGGAGAAATTGCAAATCAACGGTTTTTTATGGCCAACGATTATTTTATGGCATAAGGAATGCACAGTACTTTTCAGTGTAATTATATTTTTTTTTTTTTATTTCGTACAGCTTATTATTTGACCAAATAAACTGTATGGATTCCGAACAAATTTGTTTTGATTAAGAAGATTTTTGTTCTGAGAAGTATCAGGAATAGATCTCTAATTTCTTACTGAAAACTTTTGACGTTACATGTTAACACACGACGGTGTTCTATTTAATAAGTCTGGGGCGAAGCCGAGACGGGGGGCTGCTAGTGTTATACAGAAATCAAAATTTTATCTTTTATTTTTAAGTCAAGTATTTTAGTTTTTTACAATATTCCTGACTTTTGCATCTGATTGAAGGTTATTATTATTTATCGTAAAATAAAATTCAGAAAAAAGAAATGAAAGATAAACATCAAAATAGTACATTATGTGACGAGTGCGCGAGGAACGTGATTGATGCACGACTGGAGCATCTGCGCGCATCGCGTCATGCGCACGAGTTAGATATAAGGTAAGTGTACTAATGCTTTGTCACCAAAAAATTGGTCCCAAAGAGTGGCCACAATCACAATTTTACGATTCGCGCGAATTTTCGGAGCTGTAAAAAATATTTTAATTAATATTCACGCTTAAAAATTATACAAAACTCATTGTTAATAGTTATCTCAATGATACTTTAACCAAGAAAATAGAAAAAAGTGTTTATAGAAAGTGATTTTGGTTGGCTGGCCAGGCTTTGGGACATCTGTCAACCTAACCTTACTTTTAGTATATCCTAATAACTGGCCAATGTTAATTGCGTGCAATTCATACGACTGGCCAGTTATTGGGACTTGAAGTTTCGGCCGCAGGGACAAGTTTTTTTTACAGTGGCCAAGAATTGGGACATTCCATCATGTCATATTATAAATAAAAGCTTTTTTTCTGAGTATGAACAAAATCATTTCTTTTTGGTACAGCTTAAAATAGTGTTATAACTGTAAAATAATACCTATTGGGACTTGAAATTTTACTTTTTTTTTCATGAAGTACTTTAGAAATTTTTCTACTTAGATGGCCAACGTTTGGTACATTTACCTTACTACTTTTTGAAACAGTGTGTGAGAAGATCGACTTAATCCGAACAAAATTTTAGCGCCAATAGATAGTCAAATATGATACTGACTTTACTGCGGGTAAAATTATACAAACCTTCACAGAGGTGAAGAAAGTGTTTTCAAGTGCTTACATCTAAAATATCAATGAAGAGCTTTGCATCGCTGCTCGTATTCAGCTGCAGATGAATCCAAGATTGAGTTTTATTCTCTGTTTTAATTACGTGTTCGCGACGGGCTCCGTCAGGCTGCGTATACACGGAGTCTTAAACTTCCAGGACCAGCTATAAGCCCGTGTGAATGTGAGTGAGAAGCAAGAACTTTTATTTTATCATCTATTACTCTTTTTCTCGCACTAACACGGGCAAATGGGCTGGTCCTAGAAGTTCAATAATAAGTATCATCATCAGTACACATCACATACACTTATTAAGCGCTAATATTGCGCACGAGCTTATATACCGTAACAAAAGAATAAGTCTGATAAGCAGAGGCGTAGGGTTTTGCTACATAAATAATACAAATGTTAGTTTATACAAGCAACTAATATACAAACTAACGAATCCATAAATTTTTTCATGATTTTGCTAGGGATTCTGGAATGGAAGTGGGTATTTTAAATTTTAATTTTAATTTACTTATATCTGCAAACGATTGTGAAGAAACAAATACTGACATGAATGACATAACAGATACTATGAAAATGTAAAATAAATTGTATCCTCTATTAAACGATAAACAAAAATATTTTTTCGATTAAATATGTAAGAATGCACAAAAAAAATATTTTTCCGCCCTCGGGTGGTTTTGGGAGGCTGGTACTTCCTGGGGCGAAAAAGCAGTTTTCCGGAACTCGTTCGAAAAGTCTCCTTTACGAACCTCGTTACGTCCCTCGCCTTCGGCTTGGGCCGCAAACCTCTCGGTTCGCAAACAGAGACTTTTCAAACTCGTAGGAAAACTACTATTAATTGACGTTCCTAGTGGTACGGGAAATAAATTTGTATACAACTATAATTCATTACTTTATTTAAACCGAAAAAAAATTTTTTCTATAACATGGATAGGTATTTCTTTAACATTACTTTCTAAGGAAATGACATAAATAGTGACAAGTAATGTTAGAACTAGACAACGTTGAAAGTACATTCTTGAAACTACAATCCGAAAAAAAGTCGCGAGAAGCTTATTTAATTATATAGGACGACGCTTCAACGATCCCAAAAAAAGCTTCAGAAATAGTTGATAAAATTTTTACAATACTTACACCTCCTTTATGTACGCTTTTCGTACACAGAGACTCAAAGGATAAGAGTCAAGCTACCCGAAGCTAGCTCTCCATCATCGAAAACAATAATAAGAAATAGCAGGAAGTTTTACTACTGGCCCTTTTTAGGGCCATTCTAAGTATTTACGTTCCCTACTTATTTAAACATCTGACATGAAATTCTTATGGCTTTCTCACTTATTTTTTGTAATTCATGTTTTAATTTCATATTTTCTTATACATTAACAGACCCTGCATACTCTACATTACACTAACATTTAATTAAAAACATTTGAAATTTCTCGAATACAATACGAGTTACTGATTTGTGATTTTGCATTTTCATTCAATGAAGAAGTTCTTTCCAGATATAAAGTTCTTTTCTGCCCTAGAGTGCAAAGTGTGTTTACGGGCGTAAAATTGCACTTTCGCCCTCGATGAAAAAAACTATACAAGGAACCCGGGTAGTTGGAACTTTACATTTTAGTGACGAAACGTACTATTGATGTCCAAGTTGAATGGCGTGATTTAATCGCGATATTTGTTGAACCTTACACATATGTTGCAGGGACTAGAAGCGTAGGGCCACGACCTGGGGCGAGGAAACGTAAAAATGCCCGAATACAGGCATCGGTTTTGGCGGCTTACCACAGGGAAAGGGAAAAGCAGAGAGAGGCTAGAGAGCAGAGACGGGAGAGGCATTCAGAGTAAAAGTTTCTCATAAACCGGACCTAATCAAGTGGGACGGTTGAGGGGTGTTCAGCAACCGTTGGCTCTCTTCTCTTGATCCTCTCCGGGAACACGGTTTTCTTCGTTCCAAGCCTCTCGCCTCTGCTTGTTTTCTCTTCTCGGTGTGCGTAAGTAAAAGGGGCTATCTAATCGGTTGTTGAAAAGAGTTCGTGAATTATCATTGCAATAATTTCTCGTCGCAGAAGCGATAAATCCCTTGCGGTGGCTTCGTAGGCGTACTCATCTTTCTTTGCTGACTGACTAGCCTATCTCTTTCTTTTTGAGGTTCATTTCTTTTGTTGTTCTTATATATCGTACTACCATGTCGTCTAGCCGATATATCCCGTTGATTCTGCGATGAGCCCACGATTGCAACTCTTTATTTTTTTTTAATATTATATCTGAGAGATTATTGAGTCCAATAGAGTATAGAGTGTAAGGGATTTTAGTTCAATATTTAATTATTGTCTATCAGTACATAAAACTCGTTAACGAGAGAGATCGTATAGGCGAATTCAAATTTTGTTATTGACAATTATTGTTATTGACAATTATTATTGTTTTGCGTTCAATGGTGATTAAATCAAAATAAAAACGAGAGTCTGAAGTATGTTGTTGAACTAATTAAAATTATGATTTATTTATATACTAGAGCCACGTCAATCATAAATATCGTGTAAGGCTCGTATAAAAAAGGCGTTTTCTCGTGATTTAAATAATATATCGATGTTACAGGAGAAGTAGCGCTAATGCTCTACAAAACAAGTTTATTGAAAACGTTGTGTAATTATTAGATAGAAAATAGTGAGTTGTGCGAACGGAAAAAGCAAATTATTTAGTTTATTTTGAATCCACGATTAAGTGAGGTTGAATAGTGTCTGACGACTACGTTATGTTTTCTCATTTTCTTTTTTCATGATCTCGATAAATTAGTCAATGCGTTAAAACGAAATCTTGTAACTAACTTATAAGACAAGAGATATGAATATACTTTGAAATTGAATCATAATTGCTTTGTATTTCTTTCTTTATACACATTGTGCTCCTGATNAATTTGAAAATGAGATTTCAAAAAATCAGTTAAAAGTCGTTTGAATTTGTAAGTTAATAAAGATTACAATATTACGTGTAACAACAAAGATATAATTATTGTATTTTTCGTTAAAAACATAGAAAATAAATGTTCGATTAAATTTCGGGGGTTGGCACGTGGAGCGCGTAGGGGGCGCAGCCTCCTAGTATACACATAGATTTGATTGGACCATTTCCTACATCGAATTTACCTTATTTAGATATGATTGAATCATTACCTGTTGTGCCTCACTTACCTGATACATCAGATGATAATATTTATATAAATTTTTCAAGAGAAGTTTTGAATGATATTTATTAAGGTCTTTCATTTATATTATTTAATTAAATGTCTTACACTAGAGAAAAAATTCCTCAATCCCGTAATGAATTTCCACAAGAATACGAAAAAAACAGTTTTGTCCAAATTAGAGTTGGCTTATTTTACAACTTATGAACAAATACCAATTTTTTTTAGTTTTCAGCTTATATCTCCACTTCTATTTCTCTTAGAGAAATTTAACGACCGTTAAACTGTTCGTTATCAAATTTTCTACACAATAAATACTTTTGCGAATCCTTAAAGTGAAACATTGAAGTGTTATTATAAATTTTATGGTCAGTTTATCGACATTTCTCTTTGGTAAAAATATTGTATCTGATGTAAATAATGATAAAAACAAAAAAAAATCGATTTTGGTTGATTTTGACGTTTTTCCACGAAAAACTTTATTTCACAACTTAAATCATTGCAATTATTTCAGTCAATGTTTATATTTTTTTTTCAATGAACGGCATTGTAATTGTAATAAAAAACAAGAATTTAAAATAAAAGAATGCTCTAGTTTACTCTGAAGCCAAGGTAAAAAAAATGGATGGTTCTTGCAATAACGGACTAGTAATTAAATTTTTTAGTGTAAAAAAAAAGTTTGCATTATCTTTATGTATTTCTGCATCACACTGCCAGAGCACTTTATTAGTTTCATTGAAAATAAAGCTAAAAAAATATCAAGAAAGTCGCATCGTAACAGCTGGTGGCAGCTCTGCGCTTACATCTGTGCACCTCTGTTGCGACTAGGTAGTCGACCGATTGCAGTGCGCATGGGGCAAAACACGGGCAGCGGCTGGCGTTTGAACTTAGATAAGTTATTGTACACAATTTTACGCTTACAAACATAGTATATTGCAATAAACAAATTTTTTATGTAGTGTTTTAATCCTTGAACTAGGCTTTTTTATCCTTACTGAGTATATTTTCATTGTAACACAGGAAAAAAGTCGATACACTAAAAATCAAGATTTTTATTTTTCTAATGTGATGGGCACTTAAAAGTAGACTTGACAAATATTTTTTCACACATTGTTTTAAACAATCCTACATTACAACTAAATAAAGCCCTATAAGAATAAAAATCGTAGGTACGCTTCTGTACAGCTGTAAATATCTAATACATTTTGCTAAAATAATTTCTTGTTGATATGGAAAAGGCTGTGGAAATAATTGTAGCTGCAGGAAAACTTGCACAGAAATGTGTAAACACTGTTCAGGATACAATTGCTCTAATGTCGAGCACGTTGAAGTTACGATTAAGAAAGAAGACAGCATATACGGCGGTGTATTCAAAATACCTTTAATCCCAGACAGAATAATAGACAAAATGTACGACAAAACTGATACCAATCTAACGCAAGAATATGTAGACGATAACGACTGTATGTATGCTATGATAAATGGTGCAACAGATAGAAAGATAGATGATTGGAATTGCGAAAGTAGATTATAAAAAAAGCTAAATACTAATGGACCAAAAAAGCTACAATTTAATGTACACGAAAATTAGAATGAGGATATTTTTCATTGCAATCCATTTTTTTATTTAATTTGTTAATTAAGCATGTCCAATGTATAATACTATGTTTGTAACTATACAATTATGTACAATAATTTATTTAAATTCAAACGCCAGCCGCTGCCCGTGTTTTGCCCCATGTGCACTGCAATCGGTCGGCTATCTAGTCGCAACAGAGGCGCACAGATGTAAGCGCAGAGATGCCACCAGCTGTTACGATGCAACTTTTTTGGTATTTTTTTAGCTTTATTTTCAATGAAACTTATGAAGTGCTCTGGAAGTGTGATGCAGAAATACATAAAGATAATGCAAACTTTTTTTACTATAAAAAATTTAATTATTAGTCCGCAATTGCAAAAACCATCCATTTTTTGTACCTCGGCTTCAGAGTAAGCTAGAGCATTTATTTTTTAATTTGTCTTTTTTATAACAATTACAATGCTATTTCTAAGGAAAAAAAAAAAATTGATACTGTTTGCTGGTGTATTTTATACAAAAAAAAACATGAGATTCTGAACAAATGGAAATAATTAAAATTGTTATACAATTTTCTTTGTTCACACATTTTTAAATAATAACTGCATNTTTTCAAACTAAAAAACTAGTTATTAATAAATTAAGAACTAAATATTCAAAAGTCTTAGTAGCAATGGGCTTTAATTTTCTCACCGATGCAGCACTAAAAATAATAACTAAAAATTTTAATTACAAGGTAAACGCAGATGAAGATTTCAAGCTACTGAAGGAAGTGACCGTTGGTAATAATTGTAACAATATTTTAAAAATTCTTTGAGAACAAGATACTGTAGATGTTCAAAAAAATTAATTGAATTTTCACATGACTGCTTTCAACCAAATCCAGAAAAATTATTTTGAAAACGATGGTATGCTTCGAATACTTAATTTTCTTGAACCTACAAATGCCTTGAGTAGTGAGTTTTGGAGTCAGAATCCTAACTTGATTGACGACTTACAGACTAATTTTCCGTTTTTAGATATTGATTTTGAATTATTGAAGAAAGAAATTTTGCAGCTGCCATCACGTTTTAATTTAAATGATTCAATTTTTTGCAATGTTGAAATAGATGAGTTTTGGAAAAAAATTATTGATTAACGCTTAGAAAATGAAGATTTAGAGTTTCCAAATTTAAAAATTTAAATTGAAGCGATTTTATCTTTTCCAAGTTCTAACGCCAAAGTGGAAAGAATTTTTTTGATTGTTACAGACACAAAACCTAAGAAACGAAACAAAATGGAAATTCATTTACTTAACGCAATTTGTTTTATTCGATCTTATTTTTCTATTAAAAGTATTAACGCAATCAATGTTAAAATCTCAAACGAACATTTTGAACTATTCAACTCTAAAATGTATAAACGCGATTCAACAGACGATCCAGAAATCAAAATTTAAGGCAACTTGTAATCAGTTAGGTGTTTTGAAATTTTTTTAACTTCGTACTTATTTAGTTTAAAATGTCTCCTATAATTTGTGTGTTCCATGAAAAATTAATTCTTAGCTATTTTTACGATAAGGTGCAAAATTTGATATTTATTTTCTTATTTTTTAAGAGATAATTTTAAATAATTAGACTCTGTGAAATTATTGCTTTGTTTTGTATTGATTGCAATATAATTCAATAAGTTATATTTAAATGAGAAATTACATTTATTTTAATTATATGCAATAAATTTCATTAATTTATTCATTTATTTACTCTCACACTATAAATCGTTTTAAAAAAGCTTCAACTAGTCATTAGATTTGTGTCACTTTATAGTATTATTTAAAAATCTAAGATTTTTTTGTTACTATCCGAATAACTTGACTTGAGGGATATTTCATTAAATCGTGTATTATAAGTGTTCATACGAAATAGTTGTTGTTTATCAGAGGAACGTTAAAAGTCACTTAAAAAAGACTGCTTAGCGATGTAGTTATTTGTTTATTTCTTAAAATTATTAATTTGATACTAACTTACAGTGTTTATGTCGATTTCTAAATCGATGATTGCTTTAAAATAGATTATAACTTATCAGTTTTAAAATTAAGTTTAAATTTTCTGATATTGATTCAGACATCATCATTAGTGAAATAGGCCTATATGGGATACCACTAAAAGTAAAAATTACAGTAATTATTAATATTTTTAGAACGAAGTTCTTTATGTCAAGTTACTCGGGGGGCTGGAATTTTAAAACTGAAAGGGGGCACGTTTTTTTTTTTTTTTTTCAAGAAAAAATCAAGGAATAATTTAATTACTAAGAAAGGAATAATAAAGCTGTGACTTATGCCGAAAATTCGTTAAAAAAATTTAGTAGCTATGAAAAGACTTATAAATAAATGAGCAGTTTTTTTTCAAATAAAATTTCGCGTAACTCTGATTCAGTTATCGATAATTTGTGCTGTGGTTCATTATTTGTACAAAATTATTTATACATCGATGAAAATATGTATCAATCAAGAGTTAAGAATCCTTAAAAACACAGCAGTCATTATAAGCTACTGCATAGCATGAGAAAAAAAAGCGCGCCTACAGGCAGCACAAAAACAAAAGCTGCGCGTGAAAATCGCGGCTCACTCGAAGCATTTGCGGAGGTTGTTTGTTTTGATTTCGTGACAAGCGTTGTTTTTTAAGTGTACATGTATGCAATACTGTACTACAGCGTGGAGGACTATGTTTTCTTTCTTTTAGCGTCAGCCGTTGGAGGAAGCAGGTTTGGATATCACAAGGTAATTAAGTCATACGTATGTTGTTTTGGTTATATTATATTAGTAGCGTAGTATTAGTGTACTTTTAATGTAGTGAGCGTTTAATACTATGTATCGTGCATAATACGTCGGTAATTAACTGTTGGCATAATATAAAATTTTGCGAGTTCGTAAAGCAGTTTATTTCACTTTTTGATTAGATAGTTTTGTTCAATTTTCGCTTTTTTTATTCGCACTTGCATTTATTATTGTACTTATTAAAGAATATTTTTATATTAGAGCCAAAATCATGTTTTCAAAGCAAAAATTAAAAAAGAGCAGTGATGTTGATGCATCAAAAAGAAAAAAATAGTAGTTGCATTTTTGTTTTAGCATGGTTAGTAGATCCTTTGTTTCGAGATTGGCTTTTACATGACGTTTTAAATGCTGAGAAACCTGCTCATTGTTTTTTTTGTAGTATCAATATCACGTGCTACAACAGGCAAGAATTGGTCAAGCACGTTGCAACAGAAAAACATCAAACTAGGGCAAATATTGAAAAACAAAAAAATATTTCCCATAATGATTCTCCTTTTAGTGGTATAATTTCTCAAGTTAAAGAGTTGGAACTGAAAATAGCTCTATTTATAGCGGAACATAACTTGCCAATTTATCTTGTAAATAACTTGATACCTTTTATACAGAAGCTCTGCAAAAAACCAAAAATGGTAGAGCAAATGGGCATGAAAAGGGATAAGTGTGCAAGTTTAATAAAAATGTTTTGAGCGCTTATGAATTAGAAAACTTAGTGAATACTCTCAAAAATCAAAGATTTTTAATTTTAGTCAATGAATCGACAGATATTACGTTAAAAAAAATTTTTTGCATTGCTATTCAATATTCGAATCATGAAATGGGTAAAGTAGTTTCTCATTTATTACATTTAATTCAATTGGACGCGAAATTGTGTGGTGCAAAAGAACTGTTCCAAGCGTTTAAAACAATTTTTACAAAACATGGAATTCCTCTCAGCAATATAGCAAGTTTGGCATGCGACAATGCTTGCATCATTACCGGCTCAAAAAATTATTTTTTTACTTTTATAAAATATAAAGTTGCAGAAATACATAAAGATAATGCAAACTTTTTTTACTATAAAAAATTTAATTATTAGTCCGCAATTGCAAAAACCATCCATTTTTTGTACCTCGGCTTCAGAGTAAGCTAGAGCATTTATTTTTTAATTTGTCTTTTTTATAACAATTACAATGCTATTTCTAAGGAAAAAAAAAAAATTGATACTGTTTGCTGGTGTATTTTATACAAAAAAAAACATGAGATTCTGAACAAATGGAAATAATTAAAATTGTTATACAATTTTCTTTGTTCACACATTTTTAAATAATAACTGCATTTTTACAGTTCTTCATTTTTATCAATCTTGTATAATAAACTATTGAAATTATTACATTTCGAAACACATTCATTAAAAGAGTTAAATAATTAGGTCCTTGTTNATATCAATAATACTAATAATAATAATAGAAAAAAAGAAAAAATTGTCACGGTCAGGAATCGAAGAGTACCCAGCTGCGAGTCAAGCCGTAGCAAAACTCTTAATCTGCTCGACCATCGAGAGATATAAGTAGCAGGGATCAAAAGTAGTATTGAAGTTGTGAGAAGTGAACGGAGCTTAAGTTGAAGGCTAGGTAGGGGAGCTCCTTTACTCCTACCTGTCCAGTTTGAGAGAGAGAGAGCACGGTTCTTCTGCGCTTGCGCTACTAGCCGAAAGCGCCCAAGAGAAGTCTTGGGTATATCGCAACACTGCTAGGAATGACTAAGAAAGCGGTCGGTAGGTCACCTCTCGGTTGACTGAGCAGACAGGGATTTTTACCTACCAACTAAATGATCTCACGAAGTGGGATCAACGCTTGTCATTCACCTGTTCACACGGAAAAATACTCAACTCCCCAACCACGAGTCTAACACCGGGAAAAATGTGACACACGAAAACAAGAACCCAAGGAAACACCGGAAATCTTCCTCAAAGCAAAACCAGTATGCATCGAGAGACTTAGCACAAAAAAAAAAATAGTCCTCCGTTGTCACTGGTCGCCGACTCGGTTGAACCACCACTTAGTTGGATCAATTAGGCAACCAGGGATAGTTTACGTCCTTTGTCTGAACATATCAACATTTGTTGATGAGGAGATGAGATCAGAATAGAAGGAAAAACTTATTAAAATTTTCTTATTGTGCAGCAATGTGTAGTGACGGCGCTAGACGTTTGGCAGCAATCAAGATTGACTGGAGCTGGTTCGATGCTGCACGGACCCATCGTTCCTTGCCTTGCGTTGTCCCCTTGGAGTTGTCACTTCGTCCTTCCTTGTCGATCTCCCCTTTAAAGCCTTGAGTGCTTTCCGGGAAAGCGATCTCCCGAGACTAGACCAGAGATAAGTAGGGAGATTGCCAGTGCCTATGTTAAAGAGTGTGCCGATGTTTCGGCGCTGATTTGAGCGCCAATTCATCGTGGCCAGCAGAGGAACCATGAACACGTTTTCTATTGGCTGGTGGCTTGTAGGGTTGGCTTGCGGGGAGAGGTAAGGGGAGATGAGTGAGGGAGACATGAGAATCTAAATGTGTGCATCGGTGATGGAGAAAGAAGAAGCTAAACCTATGTGTATATGCACACAACGGGCTATATATTTATAGCAACAGTTGTACACTGCTTATGCGGAAAAGAGCTGCGCGTAATAGTTTTCTCGCTTTTCCTCCCTGAAAGAAGGTAAGCTTTTTAAATGCAGTTGATCATTCGTTTAACTATAAAAACATAAACATCATTGTCAGGTTTTTAACAATTTTTTTTCATTTTTTAAAAAATGACAAGCTTAACGCAATTAGTATATTATTTTGCTTCATTAATAAACGAGCACCTTTATCCCCATTATCCGATGCGCTTAATTGTTATTCCATTTTATGATAAGTGAAATTATTGAATAATAAATAAAGGCATTCACCACAACGACACAGTACGCTCAAATATTTTTCGTACTAAGTAATATTATCAACGTATATACTGAACACCTTTACCCTGATATTGCACTGATATCTTTGTTTATTAATTTATATTTTTTTACCATTAATATAATAAAATAATACATAGCTTAACGGCAATAATACGA
The DNA here is from genome assembly GCF_000648655.2 of Copidosoma floridanum. The sequence goes on along the minus strand of NW_019379506.1, from coordinate 380,886 downwards.
TAAAGCTTAAATTAAATCTCAAGCTTCGAAACTTTACGATCAACATATGTAAGTTTTAGTCGTCCCATAAACCAAGCTTTGTTAGCTCAGGTGGCTAGAGCAGGAGGATGAAATTTAATTTTGCGGTTCCAGGTTCTAATCTTCCTTGGAGCAAATTTTTTTTTTTTTTTTTTCATTAAAGGGTCAAAACATTACCAAGTTCGATGATTACTTAACGCTCTCTAATGAAATACACAGTTACAATTCTAACAGACAGTAAGATAAAACAGTTATGACATCTATCAACCATACTATCTGATAATGAATCCAAAGAAAATATGTGGACAAAAAGTGATGAGTAGTTCCTGAATTTTCTCTTGATGTGAGCTCGATAATTGGCGTAAGATTCACTTGAAATTAGCGATTTTTACACTTCGTTTCCTCTTCAAGTTGACATTGTTGATATTTTGTTTTATTAATTAAGCAGAAAAATCAGGGGTCAAACATGTCAATGAGAAAAGTTAACCTTACCAATTTTTTTCATAATCACGATTCAGCTGCAAAATGTGATAAAACATTTTTTTCTTGTGGTGGGTGGAAAAACTTTGCACCCTTTAATCACGCAACACCCTTATATATTTTGTCNATTATTATTATTATTATTATTATTATTATTAGCCGTAATAAATTAAAATAATTTCTCGCTCTAAATGGGATGAAAACAAGATAGGATGCGCTACAGTGTGTGATAGGAGTCATGAATTTAAATTTCTGTAAAAATTTTGTTTACTACACAATATTTATTATTTTTATAATTATGTACATAATGTATGCGTCACTGAGAGTTGTATTATACTTTTCAATTCGAGTCGCAAAATAATCGTTTAACGAAATAATTATAGTGCTTTCGAAAAACAACTCAACTTACAAATCACTACTTTAAATAATAACAGTTACAAAAATTTGCAGTATTTATTAATTCATTGTTGTACTTAATCACTAGTTTTTATTATTAAATTTGTCTTGAAGTAGTATTTTCAATAAATTCGTCAAGCACTCAACAAATAAAAAGAAAAAAAAAAAAAACCCGCGTAATGTGGCCACAGTTAGTGTGCCTGTCTGTAACCCGGAAAAACTATAGAGAGAACGTGCATTTTTTCATAATAACCTATTATAAGTATTACCACACACAAAGCTGTAATGACTTTCTTTTTTGATATTTACTTCTTCATAAAAAGTAATTGAAAAAAATGATTTTGGTCACTGGTAAAACAAAATACGCAAGTAATCATAAAAAAGAAGTGTGAGACATTTAAAGTAGTGTTGTAATAATAAGAAGAAAAAAATTTGAACCGAGTGAGATTAGAACCCGGAGCGGCAAAACTAAATTTTACCCTCCTGCTCTAGCCACCTGAGCTAACAAAGCTTGATTTATGGGATGACTAAAACTTGCATATGGTTATCGTAAAGTTTCGAAGCTTGAGATTTATATCAAATGAAATGTTCTTACCAAATCGAAATGTCAATAAATTAACTATGAAAGTTGTAGTAACACTGTCCAGTTTTACTTAAAAAAGTAACCAACAAAAAACTGATAATTATTTTGCAGTTTTACAAATAGCTTTTTGATATGCAACCTCGTATCTGTATTTTCTAACAGTTACGTTAAAATTGACATATTTTTTTCCACGACAATCGAAAGATTTTTGGCATAAAATTTTTTTAAAAACTTTTTGCCATGAATGTTTTTAACAATAAATAATAGATTTCCAAAGTTATTTATTTTGTAAGAAACTTGATGACAAAGAGATCGACGGCCGTGCAGTTTCATTAATAGCAAGAGAAGTAGAGATATAAGCAAAAATTTAATTAAAAAATTGGCATTTGTTCATACATTGTTAAATAAATAAATGAAGCCAACTTCTGATTTGGACAAAGCCATTTTTTCCGTTTGCCTGAGAAAATTCTGTAGGGAGTTAGCCAATTTTTTTTTTGAGTGAAAAACATAAGATAAAAAAAATTCCTCGGCCCATGGACTATTCGCTATGAGCATGACATGTAGCGCCTCAGTCCGTGGCAGAAGTAGGAAACCTGGAGGGAAGCCAGTGGCATCAAATGTATGTAGTCAGTAGATTTTATTGAATATTAAAAAAACTAAGCAGTGCAGGATGGTACATGAAGCGTGAAAGTTGTTGTAAATTTAATTATTAGTGTGTGCCTTTTTATTCGATGTGAATTCAAGCAGGAGTTTTCATGTTACTGCTGTTCAAAGTAGGAAAAGTCTAGAGTACCTCTAAAGATATATGATTTATCAACGCCTCGTAGAAAGTCTAGCCTTATTCACATTTTCTCATTTAAATTAACATTGGAAAATCGGAATAAGAATAGACTTCGTACGAGGCGTCGATACATAGTACATAGTGTGTCCGAAGTGCGTCAGCTGATTGTTGTTGTTTGCGTCTGCTTGGTACGGTGAGTTAGTGCCTAGATCAGAGATATAAAAATATTATTGTATTTAACAAAGGTATCAAGAAAATCCTTACGCCGACTCACGTTGGATAAAAACCTATGTATTGATTTTTTCCTATGCTACAACTTTACGATTCATATACGTAAGTAAAACTTATAATTACAGAGACATTAATTGATTTTGCATCGTATGTATGTTATTGCAGTAACTTTCTTCCCCCCAGATTTCACTGTTTCTTCACTCAGGCTCATTCTCGTAGCGAATATGTAAAGAAACGAAATTAAAAATAACAAAATTATTTAATTATATTGTAGAAGCAAAAATAATGATTGGTGAAAAAAGTCGAAAATAAAGTATTAATTCTACGTAAAACCTTATACAGAGTAAATTAAACAGTTTTACCATTTTTAATATATCAAAATCAATTCCTGCTTGTTTTAGTATTTCCTAGGACAGTTAATTTATCGCAAAGACAAAGTTATAGCAAAATAGATTTGTACTTGAGAAAGTCTTTATTTTCACATGGACAATTATATGTTGTTTTTTGCCAGTATAAGAAAACAAACAATATTTTTATGCATTTTAAGTCATAACATGATTTGCAATGAGATAATGTAGTGAAAAAAGTAATGTAGTAAAATATGTACATGCATGTATTATCTATATTTATTACATAAGTTTTGTATATATTACAACACTCAACTCACATGTTGTATACAATATAAAACAACTCTTTGCATTGATTCATTGAGTGGTCATGTAGCAGATAGTTTAAATAAGCATGACATAAACACTAATGATTGGTGTGACATAATTATCATTGACATTAACGTCAATGGAGTATTGGGGCATGAAGCGCATAAGGGGGTAAGGCCCTACTAGAACGTGTATACATGCTAACAAAACAGATTATTTGTTTACCCAGCACAATCAATCAAACTCATTAGAAAAAACAAGCCCCTAATTTTTTGAAATTTTGTGAACCCCTCTATGACCTTGAGAGACGATCATAAGATCAAAAATTCTCTCACTATAACCATAATCATTTTTTTGATGTGAAACATCTATTGTGGCGCTTGGGGGGTAAAAGCGAGCCGTCGCCAGGCTCGTAAGCGGGCTCTCCCCCCACTCCTAGCTAGCATCGCCCCACCAGAGCTGCGTCGCCACGCATGAGCCGCGTCGCCACGCAGCAGCGCCAGACCCAAGCGGGCTCTCTCCCCACTCCTAGCTACTTAGCGCACCACGCCAGAGCCGCGTCGCCGCATGCAAGCATTTTTGTTACATATTTTAGTTATCATCGACCTATTATTTCTGTTATTCCATCGCAAACATCATCGAATGTTACCATTGCTGACGTCACTGATGCTACGAATGATCAAACTTAATGTTTAGTACGGTAGAAAATATAAGTATTTTTATAAATAGTCTGTATATTTTTATACTTCAACACTTTTCTATGTTTTAGTAAAAATAAACAAAAACCATTTTTTAAATTTATGCTGCTTATTTTTATTTATACACTCTTCTTCTTACATACTCACATTTCTACCTTATATTTTTTATATCTGTGCCCGATTTTTTACTCTCAAGTGAAAAATTAAAAAATCATGTACTGCATAGGGGTGATGAGCTCAACGTCTTATAGAAAATTAATATGAATAAATAATACAACCGAGTTTAATAACGTATTCTTTGATGTTTCACATCTGTCGGGGGTTCCGAGACCCACACCTGTTTTTTTTTTCTCTGAAAAATTAAAAGGTAGTTTTTTATGGATTTTTGTACGTAGATAAAAATAAAAATGTTTTAAAAAATTTTAAGGGGTGATCTTCAAATTGCAGTTGTAAAAATTAGAGTCAAAATTTTGGAACTTATGCCACGATTTTTTTTATATAATCTTTTTCTTACTTTTTTCATCGCCTTTCAATTCATCAAAGTCACTTAACGGGCGTCACCCGATAACTTACCCAAAATAAGGGTCGAAGGCCAAAATGCATAAAATTATCATTCTATCTTCGTGCATAACACAAAAATAATCGAGTTTGGTACGTGTAACACTGTTTTTGAGGTTGCTAGTTACGAAACAAGTGTTAAATTTAAAAAAAAAACCAAATGACAAAAAAAAGTTAAAAATATGGCCCTTCTAACAGATCCACTGTTTTGTTTTTGAAATTTTAAGTCTTTTTTCGTAATTATTGACCTAAAAACCATAAGTATACTTACTAAACTCGATTATTTTTGTGTTGTGCACAAAGTATTATCAACTAGATTTCTTAATAAAGATTACCGTTATGGCTAAAACAAGTTGATTGCCACAGTTCCTTTCTTTCAACTATTTGAGCAAGCCTTCCCACACGCACAATTTTGCTGTCATTATCACTAATAATGGCATAAACGTCTACATTATACTTTAGTTTAACTGTTGCAATAGATTCGTTGATAACCTCAGATAAAAACTCTTCATCTTCTTTCTCCATCCATGTGTCGGGGAAAGTCGAAAAAAGTTTGGGGGGTGTTGATAATGCGAATAGTGCATACTAAAAACTTTCTATTTTTGGATTTGTTTCTCCAACCATCTATTAGAAGAACACTTGGAGTTCCTTGCATCATTTTCATTCGTTCAATATCTAATTCTTTGTGGATGTTAAGAAGTATCGACGTTCCTATGGATTTTCTGCACGGCAATTTGTATGAAATGCGACATTTTAATCATGATTTGACAAAATAAAAAAAAATAAAAATTTTCAACAACTTTAAAAGGAATGTTACAAGAGTTAAAAGATTTCCATAATTTCGTGTCGAGCATTTTTTTCATATCATCATGATCATCGTTTTGATTTAAAACGTAGTAGTCCATTTTTTGAGAATTAGTATTATGAAGAGGTGATGGGTTAACCTGTAACAAATATTTTTATGATTTATGTATGTAATCAGTAGTTTAAAACATTGATATTAGTGCGTTCAAACCACAGTTTCTAAGTACCCAATACTTTTCGGGTACACTTTTGCATAGCTTTACTTTCTTTCTCTCCCTCTCCCTGATCAGAAGTAAGGGAGCGTCTTCTTCATAACTTTCACTGACATCCCAACCTCTTTTTAAAATTTAAATGTAACTCTCAACAATAAGGAGTTGAAGTGCTTGATAGCTCAGTTGGTGCTTAAAAGTTTTGCTCGTACAGGACTCACCCAGTAACTCTTCCATTCCTGACTCATACATTACATATTATTTTCATTTTTTTTTATTGTTTTTACTTAAAATCTAAATAAGTAATGAAATTTACGACAACAAATTATTTTTTTACATAAATAACTTCCTTTTTAAGTATTGAACAACAAGAAAACTGTCAAATTTATCTTATAAAAGAAATTGTATGCTAACTTAAGTAACAGTTCGAAAGCACCTGCTAAGATAATAAATTATAATCGGCCTTTTCAACGACACACTCTATTGCATGTTTGAAAAAATTAAAATATCTAAATCACACACATTAAAACTATCTCAGTAGCACATTAGCTGTAAAGATATAATTAGTAATAGTATATTATAATTATAAATAGCTATTAATAATTAATTAAAGCTTATATAAATGAGCTAAATTTGTAAAAGCATTATTGTATTGAGATATTTTGAATGCGTGTGAGGTACACATCATAGATTTTTTCTGACATTAAAAAAGTGTGACATAGCACAGGCTGCTTATATTTTTTTTTCAGCAGCCGTTTATGAACTATTAATTTAATTGATATACAACTTTTTTACCAAAGAAAGGTGTTATTTTTCTAGCGAGTTTTTGAATACTTCAAACAAAATTTCTTCTCTGAAAAACACATCGAATGAATCGAAGACTTGCTAGGTGAGTCTCATAAGAGCAAAACATTAAGCTAACCATGGCTCTGTTAAAAAATGATGCGTTGGTTAAGTATTTGGTTGGTACCTACCCCCGACCACTTAACTAATTAAGTGGGTATTCGCGTATGGAAACAATAATTAATCAACTAATGATGGTGTAGGACTCAAAATGTGACTTCAAAGCTCTTAAAGTATGCCAAAACGTGATCAGGTGATTAACTATTGCTTACACGTGCGAAGACACGGTTGGTTAGTTAAGTCCGGGTAAGGGTACACAGAAAAAAGTTTTAACTTTTTATTTTTTATTTTTAATATTATAGTGCTCTACGTCCGGCTCCTTTAATAAGGACACTACTATGGGCACTTAGCACTTGGGAAAGGGACAAGGAAAGGGATGGGAGTCCTCCCATTACTGGGAGGGGGTAGGGGGAAATTGGTCAATTTTGCTGCGAGAAGGTCGCCTAAACCCTCCTCGAGGAGCATTGCGTGGTGAAAAAGCACATGTGAAAAATCACAGAGGTACTTGCCCGAAAGTCACACTGGCCAGGAATTGAACCACGGTCTCCCGCGTGCCAATCCAAGACCTAGCCGACCGAGCCACCGCACGCTCTTGAAAAAAAAAAAAAAAAAAAAAAAAACTTTTGACTGATGAGAGCTCGTATTTATTTAGACTACTAAAGCTCTAAGGCTTTTAAGCTTGTAAATTACTGATTTTCACTTATCGTGGCTCAAATTTCATTATTTATGAACGAAAACTAACAACAGCATGCACAAGGAAAATGTAGGACAATCGCAGCGCTTATCTCAAAAATAGTAATATTACAGTTCGTCGATAGATAAACTGTACTGTGTCAGGAGTAGGGACATAACAGCTCAGAGTTTTGCACTCCAGAGGCAAAACTCTTGGCTGTGGTATCCCCACTCTTGACACAGTACAGTTCATGTAGCTCTGAGATATTGTATTACCAATTTCGAGGTGAGCGCTGCAAATGTTTTACCTGCATGCAGAAAAATTCTGAGCTTTCATCAGAGATAATTTATTTCTGTGTAGGTATTAACCTAATTCTTAACCTAATAGATTCCGAATGGAGACTGAGCTATCGAGCACTCTGGATTTTCAAAAAAAAAAAAAATAATAACAAAAAAAAATGGTAAGTTATTTAGAAAGTTACGGAAAGGGTCGCTTTTGTACCCTTGGTCTGAGAGACAGAGAGAGAGAGAGAGAGAGAGAGAGAGAGAGAGAGAGTGAGAGAGAGAAGATATACGCTAAAATGTACGCAAAACGTCATGGGTAATTAGAAAGTTTTGTTCGTACGCATGTTAATTTTTTAATACAACAAAAAGCATATAAAATTACAAAAATTATACTCCTAACGCTTTAATACAACAAATTAAGAGTTTTATCTTATAGCACTGAATCAATGATAAAACTAAAAAGTACATTTACAAAGAAAGGAACAGTGTTATAGTTTTAAGACGTACTGAGGACGCAGTATTTAAAAATGTTGAATGTGGTACATTTTAAGATTTGAATGTTAAAAAAAATGAACTACATTGAATTGCTAAAAAGTTTCACTGCATTACACACATTACATGCAGTATAATTTGAAATCGGCAAAATTTTTTTTTTTCAAATAATTTTTACGACCAACATGATCAATATTCAATAAATGTTACACATTATAGGACAGCTACATAGCTGTGTCCGTGTGTGTCGCTGAACTGTGAGTGGGGGTAAAGTAGAAGAGCGGAAAAGGAAGGCTCTTCCCTCGTATGATTAATAAATAAACAATTCAATACAACATTCTTGTATTTTTTTATGCGTCACGTAAAGCTACCAACCCCTACGTAACGAATGACTTGATAAAAAAAAAAAATATAGGTCAATCACAAAATACTCAAAAGTACAAAGTACATCACAAAAATCATTGTTAACTTTTTCCGTAATCGTTGAAACTTACTATAAATTTTTTATATGCATACCATTATGGTACACGGTCTGCTGTTACACTAAACTAATCTTATGCTGCACATATTGAAACCTAATTTTTAAATTTAATAAGAATAGTTTACTAATTTGGAGCTTTAATCTGACCTGACTGATATATGTGGCGGTTGATTCCCGTATTTACTGAGTATACAAGCACTAAAGATACCTTATGCATTACAATTTCAGCCCGTATGAGGTACTATAAAACATGGGCCTTACACCCTAAATGAACTAAAATTATAAGGGTAACATAGTTCGAGCATACAGAATTTATTTTTTATATTATCAGGAATCGTAAAAAATTATAAATTGATACAATACATAATAGACAGATTTTCCTTTCAACAAAATAATTTGTTTATAAAAGAGGAATTAATTTTTAATTGGTTGAACCTTAATATTTAATTAGGTTATTAAGTTCAGTATTTCTTTTCTTTAAATTTATTGAGTGTTTTTCTAATTTTTATCCCTATGATCTCAACTTGTTGTACGCTGTATGACGACTTCTTAAATGAGATTCTCAACTTATCGATGGTAAATTTAAAATTGTGAACTAAAACAGATGTATTAAGCAGACTTTGATTGAAGATGAGAGAGTAAGAAAGATTATAGGAACACATAGACACTATGAAATGTATAACTATAAACATGGATAAAAAGGCAGACAACCGACTAATTAATGTAATAGTTAATAAACTCTAAGCAACTGATTTTCACGAAATAAAATTGAAAATCATAAATGCTACTCAAATGGATAGCGTAACATGAGGAGCGAAAGCAATAGGAAAAAAATCAAATAAATTGTATATCTTTTGACACAGTTCAGAAGAATTTCTGTATTACTGCTACATTTTTGCTATAACCACAATATTATCGATAAAAATATCTGATTTAATTGATCTTGTTTTTAATTACAAAAATGACCTCTTAATAAGTAACAATTCCTCTACTTTTTCAGAAAGTTCCTTAAATTCTTTCTCTTTTACCAGTTTACCGATATTATAGGTTATTTATTTTATATTATCTTACGAATATATAAAGCAAAGTCACTAAAACCGTTGTAATCGCTAACCGTTAAAACTACTGAACTGATTTTGATGAAATTTTGCATACTGATTCTTGACACTTCCTAGATAGTTTTAGTATAGTCTTTATCTTGAAAAACTTAATAACAATGGCAATAAATAAGCTCAAAGTTTTTCCAAAAAAACGCCAGCATTTCACTTTAGTTCAGTAACATCCACTACGTAGCATCGACATAAAATCGAGGCTACCTGTCACAAAATTAAATTAGTGTTGTTATGATAGGCCAGAGCGTCTCTGTCCGATAGTTTACCAAGCTGCATCGAGACTGTAGATGATAGTACAGCTGGGTATCCCGGTTACCGACGATACTCTTCTCTGATGAGCAAGTGACATAGGTCTACATCCACCTTGAATCTCCAGGATTGACGAGTGACACAAATAAAATATTATTCTAACCGATAACGTCTCTGGCGGAATACCAGGAGACATGTCTAGCCAGATCACAACCTGCTCCAACACTGAAGAGATATGTGGTTGTTCCACCATCTGGCCTAGTGCCATCAGAGAATTTTTTACTACAAAGGTATGCCAGGGAAGACTGTCGGTCTGGGGCTTCAACAGTAGGTCAGAGAAGATCACCTTGAGGTATCCAGGCAGTCCCAATTGCTGTTAACTTCAGTCAAGAAAGAGTTTGCTTAAAAAGATCACTGGTATTTTTTAGGGCCATCGGACGTCAAACTACCTCACCAAAAAATATATTAGAACTTAACAAAGTTAACAGAAATTAGCCTTTAGGGGTCACAAAAGTTTTAAGCATGCCAAAAGTCGCAAGACAGTGAATGGGAAGAAAAACTTCAAATGTATGTAATAAATGCAATTTCAGGCGTCAAGAAACTGATGCAGAAAATTTATCAAGATTGACGGGGGGCCGCTAGTAAGTATATATTAATTCTATCGATGGGCCTCCTAAGCAAAGTGAAAAAATAAATAAATTTTTTTTTTCAACATAACTGTTGCCATATTTTATGAGCATTCCCAGTATTCTTCTTATAATCGTGAAATAGATTATTCTATGTACAGTATTGTAGTGAAGGATTACTGGGGACATGTAAGGAGCCTGTGGGCAAAGAAAAATTGTGAAAGGACAGTGGAGAGAAATTTGGAGAGAATTTAACTACAATATTACTGGGTTTAAACATTAGAGAAACACATTAAATTTTTCCTTTTTTGGGAGGGGGGGAGGGTGAATGTGGTGGGAAGGTGAAGATCAGTTTTTAAAAGCCTGTAAATAATAATTTAAACGAGAACGGTATGTAACTTGAGTAGTAGAGTAAGACCAACTTATTTTTATCTGATTATCACCTAAATTTTAATTTTTTTTATTAACTAGGCACGTTTGTACACAACAACTTTCCATGCACATTTATTAGAAAGTGGGTAAAAAAGAAGGAATTTCAAGGAAAGGAATTGAACTCATGTCGTTCTCGAATACTCAGTAGCTGAACTCATCAGTACGCGTGGTACTGTTCATAACCATAGACAAACATGACTGATACTTTCTTTTTACGCGCTTACATAAATTAACTACGAGCAAATCTGGAGCTTAGAACCAAATTTGCCCGCCTAAAAGCATTGATTCTTATAAGAACTGTTCTGTACTTCTTACGTGACAATGGTTTAGTTAATCGAATTAAAACTATTTGAACTGATTACTAAATTTTTTTCGTTACACAGTTAAAATTAATCACAGACTAGCGAGGCAAGGTCACTCAGCTCATTTAAAGTGCCGTATATCATATAGGTACAGCCGATACGTGCTGTTTACCTGAAGAGTCCCGTGACCCTTGTCTCCATGCTCTTCTGCTGATTTGTTTTTTTTTGAATGATTTTTTTCGAATAAACTATTCAAATGTCTTGTTATAAGTGCTGGATTTATAAACTACCATATGAATATAGAATTGCAGTTAACTACAATAAAACTGTTGCCATAAGATCTAATGCTTTCGGGCTAGAAAATTTGGTATTGAGCTCCAGCATTGGCGGCACCACTTGAGATGTGCTCATAGTCAATATTAATACGTAACTAATGTGCAATACAAATGAAAATTTAAGTGGTAATAAGATAAAATTAGGGTTATTTCACTCTATTTATATTATATGACAAATTTTATTACTGAAAAAATCGCAAAATTAATGTATTAGAAGATATTATTCTGAATACATTAAAAAGCTTTTAATAGTTAATTACTAACTAACAAATATATCGAACGTTTATTTATTACTCATGAAGCTGAGTAGCAGTATTCAAGTATTGTTACGGCTTGTTATTATAATATTGCTGATATTTTCCTTGACAAAGAATTCTTGTCGAGCTAGGTTGATGTAATCCACGTGGATCGTAGATATCACCAGTGGAAAGTGGTCGTTTTTGTCTTAGACAAGTTACTATGTTACTTATTTAAAATATGTTTTAAGAGCTTACTAAAAAGGATGATAACATTTAAGTTACATTTTTTAACGTTAAAAATATGCCAAAGTTTTTACCAAAATTTATGTAACGTGTTCGAAATTGAACTCAGTAAGATAGTGGACTGTATATTTTGATATCGCACGCCGGATTTGGGGGAGCCTGAAAAAGGATGTAAATAAAAGGACACAATAATAAATGCACAACACACTTTTAAACACTTTAGCCGTTTATTATAAAAAAAAACAATCTCTCTATTTAATTTTACTTTAACAAGTCATAATACTTACTTGCAAGATAAAAAAAAGAAGAACTAATTTATGAGTCAGACGGAGAAATTACGTGTCAATCGAAAATGTGAATCGTTTTCGTTACAGAAATCTTACATAAAAACGATACACGTGAAAATTATAAACACGAGCGCAAAGCGACTTACTGAAAAGGGCGTTTGAGGCTGACTGACGATAACCGCAGCAGCAGCAAGCTGCTGGACAAAGGTAAGTATAAACAGAGTCTATTGGTGTATTAATAGACGCGTGCACGCTTATGATTGGCCCTTATAGGTAAAAAAATATCCTAAAGCGCGAGATCTCAAATCTCATAAACTAAATTTTCTATTTACATCAGTATAATGTTACTGATGTTGCACATAGTCCCAAGGTTGATAGACAGAAGTGTAACGAATGTACATCAATAACAAGTCTTAGAAGGACAAAAGGGTGAATCGCATTCCACTTACAAAAATTCTAAATAATGAAAGTTTTTTTTTTTGTTGATATAATGACATTCAGCCGGTAAAAATCAGTAATACTGATGTTTCACATAGTCCCAAGGTTGATGGACAGGAGTGAGACCGAATGTGCATCAAAAGAAATAATATACAACTAATTACTGTGTGAATGAAGCAGTGGAATGCTTTCCACGTACAATAGCAAATAATTCAAAAATTAAAAAAAACATAATAAACAAATTACTGATAATTTTATATATATTTTCGCAAGGTTTGTGACTTTTAGATATGAGATTTAATAATTATAATAGTAAATGAAAAGAAAATAAATTGATCTAAATAAGATTAATTATTATTGTGTCCTGACTCAAGTTCAGATACGGTACGCAATAATATTAGTTTGTGTATTGGCCTTACAAAACTTGATGAAACGGTTCTAATCTTGGCGACTCTGACGAGAGACTTGGCATCCTTATAAACTTCAACAACCATGCCTAAAAGCCATTTACCAGGTTGAGAAGACTTGTTTTTTATGAGCACGAGATCACCAGGCTTAACCGAGCGTTGAGGATTCAACCACTTGCAACGACTTTGTAATGTGGTAAGGTATTCAAGTGACCACCTTTTCCAGAAGACTTGGAGAGATTGTGTCACTAGCTGCCAGCGTTTAAGTGGTGATACCTTTTCAGAAGAAATATCGGGCTCTGGCATAAGAAATGAAGACCTCATGATCAAAAAATGAGCAGGAGTAAGAGGATCAAGCTCAGAGGAATCATCATCAAGGCGAGCCAAGAGCCGAGAGTTGAGGCATGCCTCTATTCTACACAATAAAGTAGAAAATTCAACAACTATCAAAATCTGATCGCCAACTACACGCTTTAAATGATATTTAGCGGATCTGACTGCTGATTCCCATAAACCCCAAAAATGTGGAGCAGAAGCAGGAATAAAGTGCCACTGTGGACCTGATTTACCTTATTCATAGGCAAAATTAGGGTTACGACTACGTTCTACCAACATTCCTTTCAACTCAGTAGCAGCACCGATGAAATTTGTGCCATGATCACTGAATAAATCTGTGCAGTGGCCACGTCTAGAAATAAATCTGTGAAAGGCAGCTATAAGGGCCTCCTTTGTATAATCCTCCACAACTTCAAAATGTACTGCACGAGTTGACATGCAGATGAAAACTACAATTTAACCCTTGAAAGTTTCTTTACCCTTGTGTTTTGACAAGCGTATTGGAAAGGGGCCAGCATAATCGATCCCTGATTTTTGAAAAGGAGGACTCTGAGTAACACGAGAACAAGGCAAGTCTCCTATTAACTGAGTTTGTGATTTAGACTTATATCTTTTACAAGTGATGCAACGAGTAAGCTCAGCACTTACGGTCCGTCCGTCTACCACTTACAATCCAGTACGTTTGACGGAATGTAATAATCGTTAACTGCACTCCACCATGTAAAGTTAATCTGTGATAATAGTCAATGAGCATAAATGTCAACTAATCTCTATCTGTTAGTATCAAGGGATGTTTTGCATCATCATCCAGTAAGGCTCTACTCAATCTACCCCCAACTCTTATCAATCCGCAGTTTATAAACGGCGTAAGATTAAGCAAACGGCTAGATCGAAGTAGTGGTAAGCTATTTTCTAAGCTACGATCTTGATTTTGAGTTAGTACCTTGAACTCAGCGGAAAAGTGACATTGTCGATGCTGATAAACTAGCCACATTCTAGCACAATCAATTTCTGATGTTGAAAGGTGAATCGAGTCAACTTTAATAAAAGAATACAAGTCAATAAACTGCAAACTAGCCTGTAAAGGGGGCTTAAGATTTCCAGCTATAGGTAAATATGAATCCTTTTGTTTAACTTTATGTAAACAACGGTATTTTAAACGAAGGCAATATGCTGTTACTCTTAGCAACCGTTCCCACTTGGAATAACGAGTTAGTAGGGTCATATAAAAAAACTCAGAATTATTTACAAGACTATTTTCAGAAGGCATTGAACTATTTACATTTATAGAGGTTGGGGCAATTATTTCTACTCTAAACTCTGGATAGTTAAGTTACAATTCATAAAGAATCTTAGGGCCCTGAAACCATAATATTTGATTTAGCAATTGGCCTGGAATAACACTTCTAGAAGCTACATCAGCTGGATTTTGCTTTGACGTGATATAATGCCACTTGGCATATGGAGTCTATTCATGAATTTTTGAACACCTATTATCTATGAAAACTGGCCATTTGGAAGGAAGTCCATTGAGCCAATATAGTACATTCCTAGAATCGGACTACATGGGAACTTGTGCTTCTTTCAATGAATTACCATCAACGAAATGACCAACTACTGTGAATAACAATTTTGCAGCACATAGCTCTAGTCTTGGAATACTTAACGTTTTAATCAGAGCTACTTTCGTTTTGGCTAATTGAAGATGTACATAAATTTCTCCCTCGCGTACAACGCGTAAATAAACAGCCGCTGCATAGGCGTTTCGAGAGATTCACAATCTAGTGAAAAATGATTCCATCTAGGTATCTGAACTTCGTTTAACAAAGGTGTTTCATTTAACCAATGAGTCCAGATTTTAACCAAATCAGGTAACAGAGAATCATCCCAAGATACTTGCAACAACCAAAGAGATTGAAATAGTATTTTAGCAAAAATTATCATTGGAGCCAACCAGCCTAGAGGGTCAAAAAATTTTGAGAACTGCGCTAATAAAGTACGTTTGGTCCAGCGAACGGGTGTGTCAACGTTTACTGTAACGCAAAATCGAAACTCGTCACTACTAGGATTCCAATGTAAGCCTAAAACAGAAACAATTGGTTCATCATCGCTTAGGATCTTTGGTTTACTAGATAAGTGGCTTACTGGTCACTCAGCTATCAACTCAGATGAATTGGCTGACCATTTTCTCAGTGGAAATTGACCTAATTCACACAATTCAATTAGTTGCCGACATTTAATCTTAGCATCTTCTAACGTATGGCTACCAGACAAACAATCATTTACATAGAAGTCTTCACAAAGAACTTGAGCAGCTATAGGATGAGATTCAGTGTAATCCTTGGCAAGTTGCCTTAAAACACGTGTGGCCAAGTAAGGTGAACTTGTCAAACCATATGTAACAGTGTTTAAGACGTAAGATCGAATAGGTACAGACGCATTAGGTCTCCATGAAATGGCCGGAAACTCATGATCTTCGGGAGCTACCCAAACTTGTCGGAACATTTTCTCAATGTCAGTAGTAAAGACGAATTGGTAAAATCTCCATCTGATAATAATATCAAATAAGCTAAGCAACAAATTATCTCCAGAGTGTAAAATGGACTTGAGCGAGAAACTAGAACTACAAGAAGCTGATCCATTAAAAACTACTAGCAACTTGTTGTTTTTAAAAACTTCATGATGAGGTAGATAACAAGCTGCTAATTTGTCAACCAGTAATTCCTTTATATGGCCCAAAGATATATAATCGGACATGAATGCTGAATAAGCATCGTGTAGAGACTTATCTCTCACAAACCTCCTTTCTAAATGGTGAAAAACTGCCAACGCTGATTGATACGATTGTCTCTGTAGTTCAGGAAGAGTCTTAGGATTAACCTTGAAAGGAAGCCGTACAACATACCTGCTTGTTGAGTCTCGAGAGTGTGAATTAATGAAAATCTCATCACAGGCTATCTCGTCTTTACTCAAAATTTTTCGAGGCTTGAGAGGTTCCTCAATAATCCAAAACCGCTGAACTAACTCATTAAGCTGAGTTTCCTCCACGTTAACCCTAACTAGTGATTTTTGTGACAAGTTGGATCCTGAACCAAGGGGCATCTGACCCGATAACAACCAACCAATTTGCGAAGCAGAGGCAATTGGGTAGCCAGGGGCTAATTTGCGCGCTTCCTGAGCGATAATAATTGCATGGACAGATGCATCTAACAAAATATCAATTTTATCTAAACTGTAAAATTCTGGATCTGCTGGAACTACATCCTTCCCATAATCTAAATTTGCCAAACGACTATCTAGAGGTGGTTCGTAGAAAGAAATTTTTGGCACGACTAACGCATCAACAAGGTGCTCAAAACTAGACTTAAAATGAGGCCTAAATTTGAAAGCAACTGATTTACTAGCGTCCATGGAAATCAGTCCACCCACTTCTGACAGAGTCATACTAACTGATCTTGGTTTCAAATGCATCATATCACAGAGAGATTTAGTGATAAGACAACTCTGTGAGCACTGATCAATGAGAGCTCGTACCAATATGCGAGATCCATCAGTGGCATACACGAAAAAACGAGCAGTAGCTCGAAGCGCCTTGGGTAAGACGATTTTATTACTACTACATGACTGTACATTCACACTAGACTCTGAAGAAATCTGAGCTTGGTTTTGTATAGTAAAAGAGTTCATCAAGTTATTTACAGATTTTGTTTGCTTATTTTTAGCAGAGACGGATGTAGAGCTCGACTTATCCCCTCTGTGCATAATGGTGTGATGCCTTTGGTTGCAGTGTGAACACTTATTATTAACAGAGCACTCCCGATTAAGGTGAGGACCAAAACAATTAACACAGAGACCATGAGACTTCAGAAATTTCCCTTTATCGCTCCACTCCTGTAATTTAGATGAATCACAAGAGACAAGATGATGTTTTTGATTACAGAATTGGCAAACAATGGAATCTGAAACAACTGTCTGATGTGCAGTAACACCAGATATAGGCTTACCACTAGAAGATCTGATATTTTTAAAAGGAGTAGTTGCGCGAATATTTACAATCTCATTTACGGGTTTACAAGGAAACGATTTCATTGTAATGATTTGTGCTGAAATGAAGTCTCGTAGTTGACCTAAAGACCTGGAGCTTACTCGAGGTCCGCTATGAGCATCGACAGCTCCTCGTGCAGGACCACGTTGCGGCGCTCCGCAATATCAAGCCTCTGCGGGACGAGTCAGCCGGAGGTCTCCAAGCGCTGTTGGACACGCTTGAACGTCATCGCGATCAGCTTAGTGCTCTCGGCCGCCCTGTCGCCTCCTGGGATGATTAGTTCATCGCGTTTGCAGCAACGGGCATGGGTGCCACCACAAGACGTGCTTGGGAAGACGAGCTGGAGAAGCTGGAGATTTCCAGCGACGTGCCCGGTGATTCCTGGGCCACCTTTACCATGATGGCTGCGTTTCTGCGGCGCAGATGCCGCACTCTCAGCTCCGTAGAGGCTTCTCATCTAGCGCGCTCAGCTGGCTCCACTGGCTCACGAGGGCCCTCCTCGACGCACGTAGGACGCAATTTCCGCTCCCTCACGACCCAGGAGGCCCCAGCGAACTGCCCAGCTTGTCACGAACCCCACTATCTCGGGCATTGCGGTCAGTTCCGGGATCTGAATCCAGCCGCCAAGATGCACATCGTATTCCAGGAGAAGTTATGCTTCAACTGCCTGAAGCCAGGGCACTCCCTGCATGACTGCCCCTCCAAGTCGGTCTGCCAGCGCTGCCGGGCGGCGCACTACAGTCTGCTGCATGACAGCCGCAAACGCCGGTCCGAAGCTCCAGGATCTCCGGACCCACCCAAGCATGCGAAGCCGACCAACTCCGATCTCCTCAAGACTCCTGATGAGTCCCGGCAATGACTCGCGGTGCTTCCGACCGCGCTCGTCCAACTTAGCGGCGGCCGGGGGCCCATCGTCACCGTGAGGGCACTCCTCGATCCGTGCTCTGAGATCTTGGCCATCTCTCTCAAGCTCGCTCACCGCCTAAAGGCCCTTTTGGAGGATTCTAGAACCAGCGTATCGGGCATCGGCGGCGAACACGCTGTAAGGTCGACACTCCGCGCCAGCCTGCGCCTGATGCCAGGGGATGGCACCCCCAGTTTGCATCTGAAGGCGCTGTGCATACCCCACCTCGGTCTCTCAACTCCTTCGGCCCCGCTCGACCCCAGCATCCTGCGTGTCTGGGCCAGCCTGCAGGACCTCGCCGACCCCGACTTTGGCTTCCCTCGTGCCGTCGATATTCTCATCGGCGCCGAGGTCTACAGCCGTCTGCTGCGCCCTGGGTACCGTCAGCGTGGAGAGATCGTCGGTCAGCATACAGCACTCGGCTGGACTCTAGTCGGGTGTGCTCCTGGGCGCCCCTTGGACAGCGCCATCGCGTGTCTGACATTGCACGATGAGCTGGCTCCACCCTGGCATCGCGAGCTCATCATGCTACTCCAGCGCTTTTAGGAACTAGAAGAGGTGCCCTCCGTCTGCCGCCACGCGCCCGATGACATAAAATGCGAGCGGATTCTTGCCAACTACCGGCGCGACACGGACGGCCGTTATCTCGTACGTTTGCCTATGAAGCCCAATGCTGCACCGCTCCTCGGCGATAGCCTGGCTAGCGCCCTGGCCTCACTGCGATATCTACACCGTCGCCACCAGCGGAACTCAAAGATGGCGACCGAGTATAACCGCTTCATGAGCGAGTACCTCGCCCTCGGTCATATGAAGCGGCTCTCTAGCCGAGAGCTCTCTGAACCGAGCAGCACGGTCTGCTACGTCCCGCACCACGGCATCTGGCAACACGAGGACCTTGGATCAAAGTTGCGTGTCGTATTTAACGCCTCGCACCCAACCTCGAGCGGCTACAGCCTAAATGACATCCTGCACTCCGGGCCGAGACTCCAGGCCGCACTACCGACAGTCCTGCTGCGATGGCGAAGACATAGCGTCACCTTCTGCAGCGATGTCCAGATGATGTTTCGCCAAATCTGGGTCGACTCGCGAGACGCAGACCTTCAGTGCATAGTCTGGAGCCCCGATCCGAGTCAGCCGCCTGTACACTATCAACTGCGCACCGTCACTTATGGCGCGACTTGCTCGCTCTACTTGTCACTGCGTGTGATTCAACAACTCTGCCATGACGAAGGACACTTGTGGCCGGACGCCGTACCTGTCGTCATGAACGATCGGTACGCGGATGACATCCTCTCGGGTGCCGATGACCTCAAAACGGCCCGCCAGCTTCGAGATCAAGTAATTGGCCTGCTGCGCTCAGGCGGATTTCCACTCCGGAAATGGGTCGCCAATGACGCCGAACTTCTGGCTGACCTCACCCAGGAAGCTCGCCTGCGCCCTACGTGGCGTGAGCTCAGCGACGCTGGCCTCGTCAGCGAGCTTGGCGTCAGCTGAGACCCAGCCTCGGATACTTTCCGGCTCACACCCCTGGCAGCCCGAGAACAGGACACCAAGCGGAGCATCCTTGCTGGTTTCACGAGCCTCTTCGATCCTTGCGGTTGGCTCGCGCTGACCATACTCCAAGCCAAGCTCCTTGTGCAGGATCTGTGGCGCACCCGGTTAGATTGGGATGAGGTCGTACCTGCATCAATGGCTCGTTGGTGGTCAGCTTTCACCACTGAGCTGAAATCAATCCAAGGCTTCTCCATTCCACGTTGGATTGGATCTTCGGCTCCGTCGAAGATTCACCTCCACGCCTTTTCAGACGCCAGCCGCCACGCGATGGTGGCGGTGGTGTACTCCCAGCTGCAGGACTCCTCAGGGCAAGTCCGCTGCCACATTCTGCTGGCCAAGACAAAAATTGCGCCCATCCGAAGCCTCAAGCCGTCAGCCACGCCCCAGGCCCGCATGACGATACCTCGCTTTGAGCTGCGTGCCGCGCTGCTTGCTGCGAAGCTGCTGCGCTTGGTCGTCAGCGAGTGGAACATCCCTATTGAGCACTGCTACGCTTGGTGCGACTCCCAAGTCGTTCTACGCTGGCTCCACTCCACCGAGCTGACCAACCACGCTCTTGTCGACAACTACGTCGCCCACATCCAGGAGGTACTGCCACCACACATCTGGCGCTATGTGCCTACTCATGACAATCCTGCCGATGTGGCGTCTCGAGGCACCGATGCCCAGACTCTACACCGCCAGCAGACATGGTGGACTGGCCTTTCCCGGCTGTCCGAAGGCCCTGATCGTTGGCCCCAGGAGCCCTCCGAGCCGCCACAGCCCTCACCTCCTCGCCTCTGCAGCGTCACGCAAAAGATCGAGTTCAACCTTCTCCGACTGTTCTCCGATCTGGGCGTCCTCCTGCGCACCCTCACCCACCTGCGTCGGTGGGCGAGACTCCATCTCGGCCGAGCCCCTCCACGACCGATGCTCTCAGCACCGACGGCTACCGAGTTGACCGAAGCCTACCTCGCTTGCGTGCGCTTGAGCCCGCAGCGTGGCTTCTCTGATAAACTTGCACTGCTTCGCATGGGCCGCACCCTTCTCAAGCGGCACCCACTGACATCGCTACGATACGAGCGCTTGGAGCTCATGCCTTGCAGTGTTCGTCGTAAATACGTCTGCATCCGCCTGCTCAGTTCCGTTTTGGCATCTGGTGAGACTTTATATTTGGCTAAGAAGTTCATCTTCCGACCACGCGATGCTACGGGGTCAAGGAGAGCGGATCCCTCGGAGCTAATTGTCCCGTGGGCAAGAACAGACATTTATATGGATTCCTTTCATATTAGTGTTGCCCGGCTGTGGAATCGCTTACCGGGCGACTTGCGTGGGCTCTCGACGAGGCCCTGCTACATGAACACTACAAGCGGCTGTAGCCCGTTGTCGGTGATGGTGATAATTTGTGCTATGTCTGTGATCGAGTGAACTCTACTGTGATTTATATTTACATTTGTGTTTTATTAACTGTTCTTTGCTGACATTTTATCCAGTTTTACTACTTATATA
>NW_019379506.1:339328-356260 GCF_000648655.2 Copidosoma floridanum | reverse complement strand
ATGTAAGTTTGTTGTATTTAACACTTACAAACTTAGCCGCTGGTGCGACTCATGATTCTCATGAGTCATTATGAAAGCACACAGCTCAACCGTCATCACCACCCTCGCCTCTCGTTGTCCACGTACTCTAGTCAGTTAGCTACAAGCGCTCAATGTGTTCGCACCAAATATAAAATTGTATTGTATAATTGTTGTGTAATGTAAAGTTGTTAATGTAAGCTTGTAACACCTAAAGCGACATAATTGTTGATTCAGGTAATCAGCATTGTAACATTGTTTTAATATTAATTTTGTGTATTGTTATTTACAATTATTATTGTTATTAAAATTACAGTTATATTTCTTTCTGCATCAACTTGTGTCTGATTTTGTGCCATTCAACACCACTCCTAACCGTCCGAAGTTTCACGTTTAAAGCAACTTGAAACTTACATATACACATATATTTATTTATTTATTACTTATATTTACAGTATTGCTCTCACATTTATCACTTCTTTAGATATTGTAATTTTATTTGTTAGTTCTATTTGTTAGTTTTATTGATATAACATAATTTTAAATCGTTCCGAACTAATATATGTGTATACGTGTTTTGCAGTTATCTGCAGCAACTGCTGTTGATAGCAATAATCATATAGTAAGCCAAGCTATCAAGGGCTGTAGCCTTTAGCTCTTTAAAACAATAAATTCAATTCAATTCAAATTCAAAATTCAAATTGCTTGCAGCCTTCGTTCATACAGACGGCGTTCTGCGTGTGGGCAGTCGCCTCCAGCACGCCGAGATGACCTTCGCGGAGCGACACCCACCCTTCCTTGACGGCGCTTGCCCTCTCACCACGCTTACGATCGCGTGGGCCCATCACCGAGCGCTCCACGGGGGCTTTTGCACTACCTGCGCGTACACCGTCAAGCGTGCTTGGATCATCGGTGGCTCCCGAAAAGTCAAGGCTTTCCTACACAGTTGCGTTACTTGTGCTCGCCTCCAAGCCCGATCAGCTGTCCAATTGATGGCTCCTCTCCCGCGGTCACGAGTTACTCCCTTCCGCGCCTTCGGTCGTACTGGGATCGATTCCGCCGGGCCGTTCCACGTCCTCGCAGCTAAGGGCCGAGGCGTTCGCACCACAAAGGGTTACATCACCATATTTGTCTGTCTCACCACGAAGGCACTACATCTGGAGCTCGTGGGCGATCTATCAACCGTCTCCTTTTATGCGGCTCTCACCCGCTTCTCTGGTCGCCGGGGAAAACCGTCTGAACTCTGGAGCAACAACGCGACGTGCTTCCATCGAGCTGACACCGAGTTGCGCGACGCGCTCCGTCTTGCTGAGCACCGGTGGGACCTCGTCGCGAGTTGCCCTAGCGGATCAAGGTATCGAGTGGCATTTTATTCCACCCGGGCCCCTCACTTTGGAGGTCTCTGGGAGGCCGTGGTCAAGTCCATCAAAGGTCATCTCCGGCGAGTCATGGGCTCGCGGCACCTAACGTACGAGGAGTTCTCAACCGTCTTGGTCGGGATCAAAGCTGTCCTCAACAACCGTCCCCTCACTCCACTGTCGGGCAACACGGACGACCTGGGCGTGCTGACCCCCAGTCACTTTCTCATCGGAGCCCCCCTCAATTCAATCATTGAGGCCGCGCCACCCGATCAGGATCTCGACCATCTGGCTCAATGGGAGCTTGTCCGGGGCATCAGAGCACAATTCTGGGCCCGATGGAGTCGGGAGTATCTTAATACTCTTCAACAGCGATCGAAGTGGATCACCCCTCATCGGAACCTGACCTTGGGTGATATCGTCACCGTCCTTGACTCATCTCTACTCTCGACCGACGGCCGCTGGCATCTCGGCCGCATAACTGGCGTTCACCCTGGCCCGGACGGCCTCGTAAGCGCTGTGACCGTCCGAACGGCGACGGGAGAATACACCAGGCCAATCACGAAAGTCACGCTGCTTCCGATGATAACCCAGACCGCCTCTCAGCCTGCATCGCCCGGAGGCAAAACCGCTCTGGATACGGTGGGCGGGACTTAAAGTTTCGTTCCTGGAACGAGGCGGGCGGGACGATATACTGTCAGTCGGGCCCCCCTCCTGATCGTCTCGGCGCTTCGTTACGCCACTGCCGCTGGCATCGACGGCCTGTGCCGGGGCCAGTTCTGTTCGTCTCCTGATACACAGGTTCACGCATTAGCTGGCCAGCTACACGCCTCTGCCAGCCAAGCCACACCGTCAGCAGCCAGCAAGCCACTTGAGACAGCTAGTCCGCCAACAATATTAGCAGAGCATAGCACGCAGAAAAGTGCGCTATTCATTGTCACCAGGTCCGCTTCCCTTGTATTCAATAAATAAAGAGTTTCTCAAACAGTGACATTTTCAGCTTGTTAAGTAAACGGGTTATGTGTTTTTTTGTAAAAAAAATGCTAATATTCAGTGAACGGTAATGTGGATCAAAAAATAGCTTACACCATTTGAAAAAAAGAGCAAAATATACGTGGAAAATGAGTACTTACTCGTTTTTAACCAACATCAAATCTCGAGAAACACAGTAGTAAAAAACTGAATGCAAAATTACTTTTGTATATAGAATCTATGTATTGTTTCATACGTACTTTTTTCTCCTCTTTCAAATGGTGTAAACTATTTTTGACCCACATTACCGTTCGCTAAATATTAGAATTTTTTTACAAAAAAATATAGAACCTGCGCTCTTAGGAATCTGAAAGTTTTACCATTGTTTTCTACGACCTTGACTTACTTAATCGATAGAACATTATCAATAATGCAGGGGTTTGATTAAATTCTTCGATATACGCAATCGCTTTCCAAATTTACTGTCATCATATACCATTGAACATCAAAAAGTTAACTTTCTGTTTTCGTCATAAGGTCAGTAGTGTGACGGTGACTCTCGAACCGTATTGTGTATATTGAAGCACGCAATTAGACCCCACATGCTTGACGCACCAGATTATTTAAAAGCCATCTTTACTGGACTATATTTATATCGTTTCAGATGGCTCATCACACCTGTACTATCTATTTACGTGATATCATATACTATTACACCTAAAAGCATGGGGTGATAAAGTTGACACAGTTCAAGAAACCTGTATCTCTGCATAAACAGTTATCTAATTGATACAATATTATAAAATGTTTCGAGGTGAACCTACATTTTCTTAATATAATTAAAAAGCTTATGATTTTTGTTTCCAGTACCTAATTTTATAATGAAAGTTAAGTTATGTGGAAGATATTGTATCAAATTTTATCAAAATTTAATGGCATCCTATAAGAGACCACGTTAAACACAAATTTTAAAGTGCTTCGTTTTGAAAAATTGCTTGGCAAATATGGTTTGAAATTGTGTGAGATGATTCCTTTAATATTCAAGTATGATTCTTAATGCAAGTTTGATTGATACTTAAAGTATTTTAATTTTGTGATAAACCACCTTCACTCATGCCATAATAACTTGTAGTTACAGGGTTGACTTATCACTAAAAATGCCGTCAACTAACCTGTACTCTTTTCGTTTTTTTTTTTTTTTTGGTTTTTTTTTTTTATATACATGTGACCTTGAAAACTTGATCTGAAATATGTTATTTTGCATATATGTAATTTTGTTATTTCAAAAGTCTTAGATTATTTTTACCGCTGCTACGTATGATCAGTGTGTTAAACTGCTTATCATTGTTCATTATTATTCTATTCAAGTATATTAGGAATTTTCAAAACGTGTGCAGGTTCAGAATACTTTAATTTACCATAACTTCAAGCTAAGATTAGTTTTGTTATGATGAACATACACATGACAAGAACCTTAAAAAAGTTTACACTAATGTGTAAGTTTTGATCGTTGTAATGATTCTTACCTGCTCATCTGGACTTTTCCTTTTTTTTTGCATTGTTGTATGTGGAGTTGTCACAGGCAAATATCTCTACATGATTATCTGACAAGATTTAAATTTGTCCTTACGTATTCGTTTAAAAATACTAGTTGTTAAAAGTGAGAAAATATGAATAAAAATACCTGTGGGCATGAAAAATTTGGCTATTGAATATTCGAAAAATTCGCTTGCAGATTTCACACATAGCAGCTTCCACCATATTAATTTTTCCATTTATTAACTTAACAAAATGGGTCCACTTTACCAACGGATTGACAGTCACCATGACTTCTATATAAAATGAAGAAGTCAGTGTATTAATATCGTTACATAACAGAATAATAAGGTGAAGAGTAGAACGGAGAAAGAAAAAAAGAGTGTTGTCTTCTGAGAAAATGATAACCAATGACAGTCAAGGGCCCGTCTTTAATTACGTAAGGATGAAAATGCAAATAATACTTATAAATAATGTTTTAAATAATTTTAAAGTAAGAAATCAGATTATTTATTAATTGTTAACGAGGAATACTTTATTTGCATTTAATAACGAGCAACTAGATATGAAGCAATCCTAAAAAAAAGGATATTGAAATCTGTAATAATAGAAACTTTTTCAACAATAATCCAAATAATAAAATAATTTAAAATAATAAAAGTAAATAAAAGATTTAATCTAAATACAATATTCAAAATAGATGTTGTACCTATTATGTTTATTACGTTTTACCAATGTTATACCATTATACATTGCAAAGTGGACTTTAACAAGTGACAAATCACATAAAAGTGTATTTTCTTCAGGAAGTGAAAAAACATTAACTTTGAGTTAATGTCTACAAAAACAACTGACTGTCTCGAATAATTGCAGAGCCAATCAGTAAAAAGTAGAAGAAAAAATTCCACATTTTTTATTTTACCCTTAATAGTTGCAACATGCAAAACCTCTATCAGACAAATGGAAACTGCGTTAAAAGCGCAACGCCAGGTAAATTTTGACACATAATAATACACAAGCTTAGTAACAAACCAAGTTTCTCAGAAAGTATAACGTAAATTTTGAGTTGCAAGTAAGTGATAATTTTGACGTACACGTGAGTTTCGGAATGTACTCAAAATATTACGTAAGAAGTGCTCGTACCCCCCCCCCCCCTGTCAACGTAAGAGAATGTAGAGATTTCTGAGACCCTCCCTTCCCGTTTTAACCCTTATGTAATTAAAGACCAATATTACTAAGAGCATCACAGCAGAGTATAGCTATATAAAAAACTGACAGTATCATAAATATAACTTAAATTTACCTAGTATTTTATTGGACAGTTATATTTAACTTCTTTCTGATTTTTTCTATTCGAAATTTATTCATGCATACTATGTTGAGAAGTAGTGCTTTGGATGTTCTTTATATTATTGTGACCTTTGAAATTTTTATTACTTCCCACACAATATAGGGATCTACGTTCGCCAGTTCAGTCCCACACAGCGTTGGCCGCGATAGTCAAAAGTTTGATACCTAACGCAACCTTCAGGCTGAATGTTAGTGAAGCCTAGTAGAGCTCAGCGCCACTGCTAATCAAGCCGCGAACCAACATTTATATATAATTTTTTTTTTCTTTTTATTCATCATCGCCCATAGGATCAGACGTGGCATTCTTTTACACAAACATAGTGTTAATTAGCCATCGGTGCACCTGAGTTATGACCAGATGATTATGTACATATATAAACATCTGGACCAACTCAGTCTCACCTATGATCGCGTAGACGAAGCGTCAGAGAAACAGTTAATCGACCTTCGAGAATCAAAAGCATAGGCGAAACGGCGAGACCCGAATGGTGACCAAGTGGTCACCCATCCAAGTACTAACCGCGCCAAATGCAGTTTAAGCTCGGAAATCGACGAAACTGCAACTCTACCGTTGCGCCACCGCGATCACTTTATAAATAGTTATATGTAGTTACACTGAGCTCTAGTGGGCTTCACTAACATACGGCATCAAATTTTTGATCATCGCAGCCAACGCTGGCCCCACAGGAGTCGCATTTTAGATGTCACCACCAGTTCTACACCAGGCCAATAGCAATAATTAATTCATGAATACAATAAAATAATGGATTGCCAGTAGGTAAACCATGGTGGTTCTGTCACCCCCGAGCTCCCCCCTGAGGTAGTGGTGGGGGGTGAGGCACTAGCTATAGCTGTGGTAGGAGAAGAGGTGGTGGAGAAGAGGCAGTAGTGGGGGGAGAGGCTCATCGGGCAGTGGAGGAGAGGCGGGGGTGGGAAAGAGGCTGATCGGGTGGCAGAGGAGAGGCGGTGGTGGCGGAGAGGCTGATCGGGCGGTGGTAGGATGGGCACGGGCGGTAGGGGTGGTGGGTGGTGCAGACTACTCGGATGGTAACGACAGGGAAAGGGGGCCTCTTCCGGATGCTGTGACGTCGGATGGTACAGACAGCTCCCTTCCTTTCCAACCGCGAATCCGGAAGCGTATCCCAACATTGCTTGGCTTACTCCTCTTCACCGCAATACCTCGCCAACGAATAGAGTCAGTTAATACGATAAAGTAGTTTTAATTGGCGCAGTAATAAGGAGGTATAAATGGAAAAAATCGACATAGATTCATAAAGAACTAATTTATTGCGTAAGTATTGTGTATCAGGTGTACATTGATTAAAAAATATCGTTTTGTCATTGCTGCTCTTTTAAAATCCATTTTTTAAAGCTGCAGCATTCTTCACAGCACAATAAGCTGAATTAAATTGGTGATGCCTGCATTCGATATTATCCATACTAATTTTATTAAAGCTGGAAATTGCTTAATATCATAAATGTACCTACAAAAATAATTATATTATGCAAATATTTAGTAAAGCGTATAATCATACTATGAGTAATGTACCTATTAAATAGCACACGGCGCAACCATTCGATTTATTCAAGACCTTTTACGTAAATAACATCGTCTTTTTTAATAATGGCTCGAAAGGTTGAAGCTAGATCCTCGTAGGGAACTTCTCCTGAGCACCAACGAAGACCGTGGTAATTAAACTCTAACCATCGATTTTCACATTTGTTCTTAGGTAAGAGCTGTGCCCAAGAATATGGGCGCTTAAAGACAAAAACTGACGGTGTAGCATTTTCTTGTAGAGGTATAATAGCGACCTCTTTAAAAATAAATTTATGCATGTATTAGCCGTGACTGATTATTCACCGCTTCTTACTAAGGCAAATAATGTACCAGCAGAATATTTTTTTTCTTAGCAAGAGCGGGTGCATCGAGTGATACAAGGCCCACATACACGCAATAATTTTCGTACAGCGGTGGGAGGAAGGGCACGGGCGGTGGGTGGGTGGGAGGTGCGGACTACCGGGATGGAACGTCAGGGGAAGCGGGCCTCTTCTGGATGCTGTGACGTTGGATGGTACTGACAGCTCCCTTCCTTTCCGACCGCGAATCAAGCTCCAACGTCATCAGGATGGGTCCGAAAGGTGTAGGTGTGACAAGCCCAACGTACAGCGCGAGAGGAAGATGATCAAGCATGAACGTGTATTTCTTATCAGTGGCTGTAGTGGATCGCGTATCCCGTTTAGCTGCGACCAACGTTGGCTTACTCAACGCAGTACCTTGCCAAGTAATGAAGCTATTATTTCTTATCTATATTGATGACTTTTCGCTTCTTATTTAGGCGTATAATGTACCAGCATCAAATTTTTTTCTCAAGAGCGGGCGTATCGAGTAATGCGTGTTGCCAGAGAACATGTATACCATTTCATAACCGAAAGCGTATCCCAACATTGCTTGGCTTACTCCTCAAAATTTTTTGCGTCTTTGACAAGAGATGTTTGCTTCAAATATAATTTACCAGCTGCTCACTAGATAACGTAAGTAAAAAAGCTTTTATAATTGACAGTAAAGATTGTACAACGTACATGAGGCGCTAGAGTTTAAAGTCAGGTAGTTACAGTAACACAAGTACAAGTCAGTTATAACGAAGTGGACTCTGCAAGTGGAAGCAGTAGTGATAATCATAAATACGCAGATCTCTACGTGTGGCCTTGTCCCTGGCTCTCTTGGATAGGAGGATGGAAATTAAAAATCAACACTAATCAATTTTTTTTTTGATTATTTTATTAATACACATAAAATAATATCACTCCTCTTATCCAAGAGTGAAAAAAATCGGTTGACCGTTATCGCCAACTCTATTTAATTTCATTAGAATTGGTTCTCCCAACCAATTTTCTCCAATTTGCATCGCGTCCGGCTGCTGCTGCTGCTGCTTCTGTGGCTGAGGTTGCTGTTGAGGCTGCGGTTGTGGTAAAAAAAAAAAAAATCATGAAACATCATTTTTNCTTCTGTGGCTGAGGTTGCTGTTGAGGCTGTGGTTGTGAAAAAAAAACAAAATCATGAAACCTCATTTTTTTAATTAAAAATTTTAATTAAAAAAACAATATACCTGCCACTGCTGCTGCTGCTGCTGCTTTTGTCCCTGCTGTTCCAGTTTTGGACCCTGCTGTAGAGTAAAAAAAAGATGTTCAACAAAATGGTTTTATTTTAATTTAAAAAATTATTATCATGGATATTGCAACTGTTTATTTTACTTACAGGTATTCCGTTAACAGCATCCTTATTAGAATTCATTTTTTTTTTTTTGGGTGAAGAAAAGAGCTTGACTGGTGTCGTTTTCGAAAGTTTTAGAAACAACAATTCTATAAAAAAGTAATAAAAAAAAACACATTAATAGCGCATAACAATTACAAGAAGATTAATTTTATCAGTCAATGTTAAGGAACAGCAGACTACAAAACAATTTTCAACCATCGACTATTTTAAAACAATTTTTTGTTTAAAGTGTTCGAACGATAGTATACATGAAATTGATTAATTCAAAAAGTATATTTTCATATTACTTCCTCGAATTCTCTCTCCTATACAAGCTGTTTTCCGTCTGTCCTTTTTATTTATTTTTTTCTTCGCCTCCATCCGTTGTTAATCTCGATGATCTATTTATTATTTTATGGTCACTCGGTGACATATTACCATGACTCTTATTTCTTGGACTTGTTATGTTTTTCCTATCTTCCTTAGCTTTCTCTTCTACATCTCCATCTCGCCGTTTTTGATTCACTTTATCATGCCCCCAGGGGAATGTATCAGTGATATTAGGGAAAATACATCGCTTATCATCACGAGGGCTAAGAGCTATTTTTTCTGTTTTTCAGTATAAATCTTGTGCAAACGAGATCTAATATTAATTTGCTCTCGATTTATATTTATGTTTTGATCGCGTAGGCAATTAATGTAATTATTTAAATTAATAGTGGCTTTAACAACATTGGTCTTGACACCCTTTGCTTCTTTTTACTATGTCTTGATTCTGAACAAGAATGCTGTACATTTTACTTCTAAGACCGATGAATTCCGTAATAATATTACCATTACACTCATCCTTCATAAGTCCTACGATTTTCTCATATTTAATTATAATAACTTTAAGACGTATAACTATCTGTATCAGTATACAACAGTTTGCAATCATTTTTAGTTTAGAAATGGATTAACTGTGCGTATAGCGAGATAAGGAGCAGAAGACACGCCGAAAATAATTGTATTAAGCTCGAAAGTTCTCACTTTGCCTTGGTGATACCACAAAATACGTTGAAACCGTCTGTGATTGGTGTGAACGAGTATTTGTCGGTACATGTGTGCGATGTCAGCCGTGATGACATATTTATAGGTGTGGAAGCGCAAAAGATGATCAAACAGTTTAGACTAGGGAGAAGTCCTTACTGGCCTTAGCGGATGCATCGAAGACGACGCGCACCTTCGTGGTGCTGCTTGACTCTTTTATTATCGGGTGATGAGGCATGTAATAGCCACTCGAAGACTCGTCACGCACCAATGACATGTGACCTAACTCAATATACTCATTCATTACCCTCTCGTATGTTACCTTAAGTTCGAGATGCGTGGGAAAATAAAAGAGAAAGACAACACGAGGATCTAATAGTGCGCGGTAGTTAGATATTTCGTGCCTCGTTGATCAGTGTTTGTCACTAGCATAAATTTTCCGCATATCCTCGTGTTGCCTTCGGGCATTCAACAATCGTCGAAAAACAACGCTTTCTGAAGCTACCGGTTGCAAATCTCCATCGGTTTAATGGTGATCACGATAAATGGCTTTCGTTTAAAAACACCTTTCTGTCGATGATAGATTTGCGTACCAACATCAACGATTTCAATAAGTTCTTATATTTGAGAGACTGCTTAGAGGGTCTGGCGTAAAGAGTATTCAGAAATCTATATTTTATAGTTTTACTGTATGCAAAATATAAAAAAAATAAAAACTATAACTTACTATATGGGTTTCAAATTGATGGAAAAGGAGATTGTGAATACGTGCACATAACTTACTGATACTAACGAGGATACTTACATACACATATATTCGTCTACATAATTGTAGCTGATTGTTAGTGCGTCCTCACATATATTTTGTCATATAAAAGTATAGGAAGAAGAAGAGAAAGCTAAAAATATTTATACACATAACTAGTTGATGTTGGTCAGAAAGCTAGCCCCTTGTTTTCTTCTTGCTCTCTCTCTCGTGTACTGGTGGAAAAGTCATATGTTTTTTCCTACTTTTGTTTCTTGCTTTCTCCTAGCCTGTCTTAAAAATATTTTCTTATTTCAAGAATCGTTTTACGTGTAGTAGGTAAAGCTAACAAGGGCTACATAGTCTTATTATAATAACAATAAATTAAATTTAATTATCCAAAGTCTACATGAGCAAAAAGCCTATACGTCTATATAAGTACCTTGCCAAGTAATGGAGCTATTATTTCTTATCCATACGGATGTGTTTGCCGTGGCCGATGACTTTTCGCTTCTTATTTAGGCGTATAATGTACCAGTGTAATATTTTTTTCTTAGCAAGAGCGGGTGCAACGAGTCATGCTAACTTAAGCGTAATCTTCGCTAAGGCAGCTGTAAGAGTCTGCTTTAGCTGGAATCCTATACGTCTAAAGTCATTCCAAATACGAGTTGTACTCGCAAAGGAAAACTAGAGGAGTATAAATTATTCTCTTAACTACGTATTGCTCATTTGTGTCGTATTTTTTTTAAACGCCACTGTAATGTCTCATACATGCAAGAGTATAAAGGAGTTATTTGTAGAGTATACAATATTCTAACAGATTCTTAAGGTGCTGTTTCTGTATAGCACGTTAGACGCAAGTACGACACATACATACACAAAACTGTGCGTCATTCTTCCATGACGCGTAAAATGAATGCTCGAGCGTACGAGACAAACAGTGTCAAGATATATACAGTGCGCTAAAGATACCACTCCTAACTCTACAAAGCTATACATTTTATGAGCTTTACAGTGCAAAGGGTGCAATCATAAATTTTTTTACAGCCTCTGGCGGTCTAACTAGTTTCTTAATGTATTCATTTGACAATCACTTGTTCCTCTACACGTATAGTCAATAGTATATTCATCAGTGATGTTATAGTATGGTTATGAAGGGCTAAATTTTGATGGTCATCAAAAGTGATGATTGTTGAACCATATGAATGGGTTTATCATATTCCATAATTCAGTAAATATATTCTAGGCACTTTGACAAATTATGACTGTGCGCCAAACCGATTTCACGAGCATAAGGTATCATCTCCGCAAGATCAGCTTGACATATTTCCTTCAAACCCCGGACATCAAAGTTTCGGCAGAGACAATCAAAACATAAATATGAATCGAGAGCAAATTAATATTAGATCTCGTCTGCACAAGATTTATACTGAAAAACAGAAAAAATAGCTCTTAGCTCTCGTGATGATAAGCGATGTATTTTCCCTAATATCACTGATACATTCCCCTGGGGGCATGATAAAGTAAATCAAAAACGGCGAGATGGAGATGTAAAAGAGAAAGCTAAGGAAGATAGGGAAAACATAACAAGTCCAAGAAATGAGAGTCATGGTAATATGTCACCGAGTGACCATAAAATAATAAATAGAGAATCGAGATTTACAACGGATGGAGGCGAAGAAAAAAAAAATGAAGAGGACAGACGGAAAACAGCTTGTATAGGAGAGAGAATTCGAGGAGGAATTAACATGACGACATCACGAAAAGAAATAGAGGAACCTTCACATCCACAGCAACTAAAAAATAAGCGTATCTGTTGCGGACAGAGCCGCTGTCCTGATGTGAGGAGTGGGAGATGCAGGCATATGTCTGGTCCGATATGTAAAGAACTTGGTTTGTGGCCACTGGACGTTCTGGTGTATTTTATTTGCTATAGGTGGGCGACTGATTGGGACTGTTCGAGTGACCGTATGAGGTCGGTAATTCTTTCACGGTGGCGGAGTGCCGATCAGGGGCGGAGCTGTATCTCCGCTTGCCTTCACGCCCAAATTTGTAACCATGAGATCCCTGGGAGTTAATGAAATGTGGATCGAACCTTCAGAGAGGTAGTTAATGTGATCTACCTTAGTTCTTCAGGCGAAAGGTACTCTGCCCCGGAATATACGGATTGACGAGTAGGGGATGTCAAGACTGGAGCGGTCACTGTCGGTCGCTGACCGTCGCGAAATATGGTTCACGCGGCCTCGTTCATACTTATAAGTTATATCGCTGAAATGTACAAATATATTTAAGCTTCATGTAAACCGGACGTCAGTAATCGGCGCGCGCAGGTCGTCTAGTTTAAAACGCAAAAAGAGCAGCGGGGAAGGGGAAGGGTAGCGGAGGAGAGTCGAGGAAAACCGTCGTAGGATAGGGCAGTAGCCTTTGGAAAGCGATTGGCGTAGGTAAGCGCTGGCGTCCGGCCATTATACACAGTTGTTTCATTTGAAAAAAGTCATTTTTATTAACCTAATTCTATCTCTTTCTTTTATGTAATCCCTCGTTCATCTGACACACGGATTGTGTTGTCAACAGTATCATTTATCAAATGCAACACAATGAGACAAATCTAATAACTTTTAGTTTTCATGATAGCGTGCAATGTAATGTTACTTCTATGATTGACTCATCGTCCAGCGAGAATGATGAAATAAATAAAGAACGTAACAGAGAAGAACATAAGGGTGACGGCAATGAGCTCAAAGTAACTTGTCAAAAAGAAACGAGTCGGGGGAATTACTATAGTAGAGCTCCCTTATGTGATAGTAAAAACCTCGTATAAAAAACCGCAACAACAATGGCAGGCCAGTTTGATCAGAGTTGCCAAACAGCAACGACAAGTCATCGATCGTTTAGTATTTGAAGCAAAGGGTATCGTCCAACAACAACCTCACAAGAGAACAAGTGTGAAGACAGACAATTTTGAAGAACTCCCGTTAAGAAAAAGGGTAAAAAACAATTTTGAGGTAAATATAAATTTGTTTTCTTCATAAGCATATTTTTTACCCATTTTTTTTTTTTTCATGAATATTAAAATTAGTAAAAATTTGTGTTTCTTTGTTACAGATGTCCAATCTAGCAGCTTTAAATAAAGTCGCTTCTGGAGATTTCCTTCCGTGCAAGAAAATCACCGGGATAATAGTAAACCACAGCTACATGGTTATAAAATTAAAGAAAGTTAATACTAAATACGGAATAAAAGCAGTTGTGGAACTCAATGACAAGTTTCAAATATTTTTACCCAGTGCAGTGTCAAAGAATATAGTTGATAATGAAGTGCTATATAATAATTTATTAGATTCCATACAAAAAATGGAACTCTTTATAACTTATAATGGTTCTCATATTCAATTTTCAAGTGTATAGGTTAAATAGCTTCTGTGGAAATGGCTAAAAAACATGTGTTGCATTATTTTCCGTAAAAAATTTTTTTTAATAAATTAGTGTCTTTACAATTCAAATATATTTATTTACTTTATTTTTTCCATGCATTTGCCATATATCTTCTCTCGTATCTTCTATACATCACATTTTTTTCAAATTATAATTGATCTTTTGAAATCCAACTATTGTGTGCACTGTCGAAACCCAACCATTTAACGAAAATTTGATTTTTTCGTCAGCGTAAAATTTTCTCAACAAGGTAAGTATTAGGATACTTGGTTTTCTGCAGTTCTTGATTGTAAAAGCCACCAGAGATTGGCTGCTGCTAATAATCCTCCAAATGGTAAGTGAATAGCTTTGTTGGTGCTACTCGGGTAACAGTAAAAATTTCTGTCGACCAATTAGGCGTATAACCTTTTTCAAAAACTTGTGCAGACGGATACACTTTTTCATACTCGTACCTTTGCAATTTAGCCATGGTAACAGGTCACTTTTATTTATACAACACATTGACTAAGCTCTTATCGCTCCGTCTGTCACATCTCATGCAACTGAAAGAGAGACTCCCTTTTCTAA
The DNA here is from genome assembly GCF_000648655.2 of Copidosoma floridanum. The sequence goes on along the minus strand of NW_019379506.1, from coordinate 342,000 downwards.
ATAGGCAATCGCAAAATACAGTATGAACACCTTATAAATATGCGCACTATCAAGTTAATATTTTTACGTATCAAAACACGTATCCGCTTTTTATTTCAGCATAGGCATGTTTAAGAATGAATTCTACACCATGTTTTTGCTCTCTCATTATTGAGAAGTATTGAATATCACCCTATATTGTAATTTTGTAAGCAAGTCTACTAGCTTAGAATTTTTTATAACAAAAAGATCTGCTGGTAGAGGCTGCAGTCGTTGAGATGTTTCCAAGCGAGGGAGCAGTTGTCCCCCACTATACTCATACACCCGTTATCGAGAGTGCAACAGTGCCAATAGAAAACCCCAGATTTGACGCATTGTTAACGTTAAGATCTCGTCAACGATTTCCATTCAAGTGTGTGAGAGAAAACGTGATTGTGGAAATTTTATTGTGGATAAATCACTGTAGATTTTTTCAGTAGTGGGACATTGCATTGGATCAAGTAAATCGTGTGTATCCAGAACTGATTACGGAGAGAAATACATGGAGGACATACTTATCGCTCATACTATACGGCTAAAAGCAATGCGAACCCATTGCACATGATTTTATATTTTAAAAAGGATACTTATACTCTTTTATGCTGCTGTAAACTTTCAAGGTACAGCGTGGAGAACAGAAGAAGATTTATCTTCTGAAACAGTAGGTTATTCAAACACATTGAAAGAATATAATCCTATTGCATGACACATCTGCTGCCATAAAATTAATCTTAGTGTGTAATAAACTTAAAGTGTGGTAAAAAAAAGGGTATTAAGTAGTAGTGCATGATAGTTTTTTCACCACTATACATAAGACTTTCTCTGACATTTTTTATTACTATATCTCAATATAGCCTTACCTAATAAAACATTTCAAACCTTTTTTCTTTCACACTAGTGGTATTAGCAACAGTCAGATTAAAAGCCAACAGTTGGAGCAACTATAACAGTGGTAGGTGGATAATCTTCTATTTTATAAAAACAAAGTTATAATGACCGGTCAAGGCACAGTATTTCAGGAAAGTCTCAACTCCTTGCACGTGTATTTTATACGCTAACGATCTAAGACGCAGTTATAGATTAAAAAAAAATACAATTTTTAGTAAAATACATTTTTACTCTGAAATGCAATGCAGAGATTCTTTAATGCTAAAATTAATATGAAAATAGATATAGAAATAGTAAAAATTGTTCTTGACTACAAAAAAATAAATTTGAAAATTTTACATAGTGTTAGATGTAAAAGTTCTAAGTAATGTGAGAATGTACTTTTTGAATTAATCAATTTCATGTATACTATCGTTCGAACACTTTAAACAAAAAATTGTTTTAAAATAGTCGATGGTTGAAAATTGTTTTGTAGTCTGCTGTTCCTTAACATTGACTGATAAAATTAATCTTCTTGTAATTGTTATGCGCTATTAATGTGTTTTTTTTTATTACTTTTTTATAGAATTGTTGTTTCTAAAACTTTCGAAAACGACACCAGTCAAGCTCTTTTCTTCACCCAAAAAAAAAAAAATGAATTCTAATAAGGATGCTGTTAACGGAATACCTGTAAGTAAAATAAACAGTTGCAATATCCATGATAATAATTTTTTAAATTAAAATAAAACCATTTTGTTGAACATCTTTTTTTTACTCTACAGCAGGGTCCAAAACTGGAACAGCAGGGACAAAAGCAGCAGCAGCAGCAGCAGTGGCAGGTATATTGTTTTTTTAATTAAAATTTTTAATTAAAAAAATGAGGTTTCATGATTTTGTTTTTTTTTCACAACCACAGCCTCAACAGCAACCTTAGCCACAGAAGCATCAGCAGCTGGATGCGATGCAAATTGGAGAGAATTGGTTGGGAGAACCAATTCTAATGAAATTGAATGGAGTTGGCAATAACGGTCAACCAATTTTTTTCACTCTTAGATGAGAGGAGTGATATTATTTTATGTGTATTAATAAAATTATCACAAAAAAATATTGATTACTGTTGATTTTTAGTCTCCATCCTTTTACTCAAGAGAGCCAGGGACAAGGCCACGTAGAGATATGCGTATTTATGATTATCACTACTGCTTTCACTTGCAGAGTCCACTTTGTCATAACTGACTTGTACTTGTGTTACTGTAACTACTGCCATTATTAAAGAAGATGATGTTATATACGGAAAAGGTCTTGAAAAACTCGAATGGTTGTGCCGTGTGCTATTTAATAGGTACATTACTCATAGTATGATTATACGCTTTACTAAATATTTGCATAATATAATTATTTTTATAGGTACATTTATGATATTAAGCAATGTCCAGCTTTAAAAAAAATTAGTATGGATGATATCAAATGCATGAATCACCAATTTAATTCAGCTCATTGTGCTGTGAAGAATGCTACAGCTTTAAAAAAATGGATTTTAAAAGAGCAACAACGAAAAAACGATATTGTTTACTTAATGTACACCTGAAACACAATACTTATGCAATAAATTAGTTCTTCATGAATCCATGCCGATTTTTTTCATTCTCGCCTCCTTATTACTGCGCCGATTAAAATTACTTTATCGTATTAACTGACTCTATTCGTTGGCGAGGTACTGCGGTGAAGAGGAGTAAGCCAAGCAATGTTGGGATACGCTTTCGGTTATGAAATGGTATACATGTTCT
>NW_019379506.1:303212-339069 GCF_000648655.2 Copidosoma floridanum | reverse complement strand
AAAAAAAAAAAAAAAACAAATTATCAGAGAGATTCGAAAGCTGGCAAGTTTGGCTGGGGCAAAAGACTTAGCCCGCGCGGCTATCGTCGATGATACTCCTACTTGACAAGATGTCATACTTAAGTTGTGAAAAGTGGGCAGGGCTTAGGTTAAAGGTCTGGGTAGGGGGACTCTCCCGCTCCAGCTTGCTCTGTGGAGAGAGGGTGATTGCGCACTGCGCATGCGGCGAACTTCCTAAAATCTGGGAGCCTTGGTACGGGCCATAAAAAACTTCGTTCTGAAAAAAAAAAAAAAAAAAAACGAAAAGAGTACAGGTTAGTTGACGGCATTTTTAGTGATAAGTCAACCCTGTAACTACAAGTTATTATGGCATGAGTGAAGGTGGTTTATCACAAAATTAAAATACTTTAAGTATCAATCAAACTTGCATTAAGAATCATACTTGAATATTAAAGGAATCATCTCACACAATTTCAAACCATATTTGCCAAGCAATTTTTCAAAACGAAGCACTTTAAAATTTGTGTTTAACGTGGTCTCTTATAGGATGCCATTAAATTTTGATAAAATTTGATACAATATCTTCCACATAACTTATCATTTGTACCTCCTTATTACTGCGCCAATTAAAACTACTTTATCGTATTAACTGACTCTATTCGTTGGCGAGGTATTGCGGTGAAGAGGAGTAAGCCAAGCAATGTTGGGATACGCTTTCGGATTCGCGGTTGGAAAGGAAGGGAGCTGTCTGTACCATCCGACGTCACAGCATCCGGAAGAGGCCCCCTTTCCCTGTCGTTACCATCCGAGTAGTCCGCACCACCCACCACCCCTACCGCCCGTGCCCCTCCTACCACCGCCCGATCAGCCTCTCCCCCACTCCCGCCTCTCCTCCACCGCCCGATAAGCCTCTCCCCCCACTACTGCCTCTTCTCCACCACCTCTTCTCCTACCACAGCTGTAGCTAGTGTCTCACCCCCCACCACTACCTCAGGGGGTAGCTGGGGGGGGGGTGCCAGAACCGCCATGGTTTACCTACTGTTGCCTCATAATTTTTTATGATCCTACTATACAGTTTTTGTATTAATTATCCATATTCCTTAAAGAAACCTTTTTTATCAATTAATATAGAAAACCATATAGTTTGTAAAATTATGTGATAACTTGACACAAAAGTTATGTTAAAACCATGAAACCGTGTGAGTATAGTTCTTTCTAGAGAAATACTAATAGAATTACAATTTACGTATAAAGAGGCTCACAACTTTGACAAAGATATTTCAGAAATATAATACATACGAATTTATTTTTGCTGAAATGCACTTTTTATTTGTGCCCTGATAATCAAACAGTCAATAACTACTAAGCTTTTCAGAATTTTGTCATGAAAAAAATTTATTTCAGACATTGAACGTGGTATCTTATGAAATCAACACAATTTATCTACTATTTTTTCAATAACTGTTTTGTTATACGTATACTGACAAGCATAACATTAATTTTCTGATGGCTCATTTGTGAAACACATAGATTTTATTTTGATAACAAGTATGTTTCGCCATAGGGACATCGAGTTTCACCATTGCAATATGCATTTTTAATGATACTTTGCGGTAGTTTTCCAACAGTACATTATTAATGTTTATTATTTTAGAATTATTTGTTAATAAAAAAAAATCTTTCAAAATCGTTTAAGTAGGTAGTAAGATACATTAATAATTAAAATGTTTATGGTGTCTTTATTATTATTGTTATTATATATGAATTTTTTTACAAAGTTGCACGAGAGACCGTTTTCTAAATTTAATTATCAGAAATCAGTATGAATTTTTTCAGTACTTTTCACCGAGTAATTTTTTCCATCTACAAAGCAATACAGTTAGATATCGCAATACAAGTTACGAGAATCTGGTTTTTTCTATTCTTTAAAAAAAAAAAATAAAATAAAAAAACTCTTAAAAGGCTCCCTCAGATATAAAAATCTGACACGAGAAAGCTTATTCGATACTGAATAAATTAGCATTTCGAAAAATGTCAATCAGTAAGAAATTTCAAAAGATAATGAAAACCTGAATAAATAATCAATCAGTCTATACTTAATGCATGTAAATAAAAAAGCTTTGTCTGCTACTTAATAATGCTGTGCCTCATGCAGAACGATGCATTTTTTGAAAAACAATTTTTTAATTTTCTTTCACTTGTTCATTATACCTGAATTTCTGTGCAAAAACTTACGGGAAGTAATCTTAATTTTTTTTTAAAATGTTTCACTGGTAAACAATAATGCATAGAGTTTTGAATACTGTTTTAAAGATTGGACGCTCCATCGACTAGAGAGTAAAGTGTCACTTCCTTAACATGAATTTTTTTTTTTTATGGACAAAATTGTTGAAAAATATTTTTTTACACATTCTACCTGCTCTACGACAATCAAATGGGATCTTACCTGAGATCCCAGGTGACTATCCCATACCAAAAACTCACCTAAGATTTTAGCTGCGATTTCTTACAAAGTATTCTTTTAAAAAAAAAGTTTACATTTAATTTAACAGTATTAAAAACTTCCTCGTTGATAATACCATTTGGATAGTACATCGAAAAACAAATTTTTAAAAGCATTTTCCATCAATTTTTAAAAATGAAATAAATTTTTCGAATTCTGAGATGAGATCTCATCTAATTAGACCGATAGACAATCCACTTAAACTTGTAGTTGACGTCAAAAAGAACATATTTAATATTACATGCAATCACACTTGTGTATTATGGGAAAAATAGTAAAAAACGTAGTAGATTCTTTGCCAAACTTCGTAATGCAGCATTTAAAAGCTCATTTTGTGAATATCTCGTAAACGCTAATAGGTAGACTAAAATAGCGTGTAGAGTGGAAAATTTCCTATCAATTTTGTAACTTCATTTGGTTGCACTGAAAATTTTAAGATGAAAATTGATAAACAGTTTTTGAGATCTGCTAATGAAAGTGAGTGAGACAGAGAGACGTCAGGAAGCAGCAGTAATGTTTTAGAACGACTATTCGCTATGCGCCTGTCATTTGGTGCTACTTATCACCAACAGATGTTCTTACAAGAATGTAAAGAACTTTTGTCGATGGCAGCTGCTTCAACTATTTTGCTCTATAAGATTTAACATAAGAAATTAATGACAATGAGGGCAGCACTGTAGATACGCATAGTGAATAGTCGGTTGCTCACAGTTATATTCACACGCATACAGTAAAAATTTTTTTTGCAAAGTTACTAGTGGCTTGTAGGCTTTTTTTTGTAAATTCACAGTAAGGATTATTGTAACATTACAAAAATTAAGTAAGATCTACAAAACGTCTTGTAATAGTACTGTAATAAATATGGGTCGCATTTCTTGTCCCATAATAAATGTAGTAAAATTACAAGCGAGGTTGGTACATATTTTACTAGCAGTCCAGTAATGTTGTTACGTTAGGATAATAGTAAGTTTAAAGTACTTGCTGTAAAATCATTATCAAATCGTTTGTTGAACTGGTAGTTTAGTTTAGTAAAATATAATCACACAGGACAATATTATTCGGACAATGAATGGATAAGTCAAAAGAATAAATGAAATAAGGCGGGTATGGCGATATTTAAGACTTTTAAACAAAGCAGTATCAATGTTATAAATGATATAAATGAAATCTTTTGCTCTTTTTACTATACTTTGGTATTACAAGTCATGTAGTAATTTAATAAATTATCTAGTAATATTTTTTTTTCTTGTGTTGGTACATTTCTCGACTTCTCCAATCGTGCCTTCGGGACAGTCAGTTGGAAAGTGGGGAAAGTGGGCAAGGAGAGATGAAAGTTAAGGGGAGAAGAGGTGGTTGGAGCTGCTGGGACTGTTACGAGAGGTGACGAACTTCGAGCGGCTGACAAGGTGTGATCAGAGCCTTCCCTCGTGTGAATATTGTATGTGCACTTGAAACCATCGTTGTATCTTTCTAAAATAAACACTCTTTTTCCAAACAACAGTGAAATTAGAATAAATTCTGTTACCAGAATACTTAAATTTTCTGGATCCATCCAGTTTACCTCCATACGAATTACGTTTATCAGAACAAACTATATAGTAATGTTGTGCAACATCAGCATATTGTACTGATATAAATAGAAAATTTAGTTTATGAGATTTGAAATCTCGCGTTTAGGATATTCTCTTACCTATAAGGGCCAATCATAAGCGTGCGCGCGTCTATTAATACACCAATAGACTCTGTTTATACTTACCTTTGTCCAGCAGCTTGCTGCTGCTGCGGTTATCGTTAGTCAGCCTCAAACGCCCTTTTCGGTAAGTCGCTTTGCGCTCGTGTTTATAATTTTCATGTGTATCGTTTTTATGTAAGATTTCTGTAACGAAAACGGTTCAAATTTTCGATTGACACGTAATTTCTCCGTCTGACTCAAAAATTAGTTCTTCCTTTTTTTATCTTACAAGTAAGCAAGTATTATGACTTGTTAAAGTAAAGTTAAATAGAAAAATTGTTTTTTTTTTATAATAAACGGCTTGAGTATTTAAAAGTGTGTTGTGCATTTATTATTGTGTCCTTTTATTTACATCCTTTTTCAGGCTCCCCCAAATCTGGCGTGCGATATAAAAATATACAGTCCACTATCTTACTGAGTTCAATTTCGAACAAATGTTAATTCAAAATGTTAGTATCAAAGAAGGCTTAAGTAACGATACGTGAGTAAGAGTAACAGATTTTTCTAATCATTCATTAAAATGTCAAATTTTGACAGGTAATAAAGCAAATGATATTGTATTTTCCAAGTGTTTTTCATTACGTTGTGAAAATGAGTATTCTTTTAATTAGAAAAGAGGGCAACTTTCTGTTAAACTATCTTTTAGTTATTGTTCAAACGTTTACATGGTTAGAAAGTTACAAGGTCAAACGTTTCATGAAACTGTTGTTAATTTACGAAGAAATGTCTTTAATCGTGGTCAGCTATATGTTATTGCTATTTCTAGACCTCAATCGTGGTATCCGCTCAAAATTTATCTTGGAAATTATATACAAAAGCATGTTAAAGTTTAAAATTTAGTTTATAAAGAGTTATACTCTTAAAAATAAAATGAAGAGTACATTAACGAAGCCGGTAAATGTAAATGTATTAATAATTATTCAACAGACAAAATATACCTTTCAGGTGGATAATGCGTTGTGGGGGCATAAACAGTGTGCAGCAAACAGTTGTGTTTAACTTGCTAGAACTCACGGAATTGTTTATTATTCTTTACCAAAATTATTGTAGATACCCCTCAGGTTGTAAAGTTTCTTACGCTATTTATAAAAAATCTTGGATATATCTTCGTTTGAGCAGAAAAAAGTGATAAACTCAAAATGCACGAAGTGCACTACTTAAATTGATAAAAGTCTGTTACAAATTGTAGAAATCCTTGATTTCTTTTTTAACAAGATTCTTCCACTGCGTCTCGAGAATATCTGTAAAAAATTTTAGGTTGAAAAATTGAATGGAAATAATTCTAGAAGCATTTTCGTGGTGAAAAGAAAATTTTTTTTAAAGGAATATTTTTAACAGTCTTAGTCGACACAGTTTTTACATTTTTATTGAAATTTTTATTACTCATTTCCCAGATAAGCTCTGAATCCTAATGAATAATAGGTTGATTGGGTAATTATTAAATAATAATTAGTAGTGTAGTAGGATCATTTTTGCAGTACTTATAACTTCCTAAACTAACTAATTAATTAAATACTACTTCGGAACTTTAACGACACTGGTTTGTTTTGATTGTACTCCGCGTTTAAATGTTAGGCTATGATGCTCGACTTGGATCTGCGACTTGGACAATCAATTTCTAAATAATGGGACGTTTCTATTGCTTCAAAAAAGTATCGTTTATAATGGGTTCTTTTAAATTTTTTTTCTCTAAAATTTAACTGTTTTTGAAGTTGACAAAAACACTTATAACCAACCTTTTTTTGCCACCTACAACTATAGGCATTTCTTATTGAATTGAAAATTTAAATTGCATTCTTTTTCTCAATAACATCAGTGTCAATATTATGTAGCCAGTTTACCCAGCTGTCCCCGCATGTTCCGCTCTCTCTCACCCACAGTAGGTAAGTACACTATAATAAAAAAAAAAAATAGTGTATTATAGATTAAATGTAATAAAAACTTGAAGACATTTTCACGCCGAATCTGGACTGTTACGAATAATATTCCCAACTGCCATTTATTTTATTCAAAATAATGACTCTACTAATAATGAACCACAATTAAGAGTACTTAATTTTACATGTGGTTGTATGGGGACGTTGAATTTATTCCACCAATCGCAACGCTGCCGTTTTGTTTCACACCAGGTCCGTATCTGGAAGTACGAGTCCTGGTAGATGGCGCTGATGCTGATGTCAAAGTTATACTAAAACCACGTGATAAAGATCAATAAGAATACATTTGTTTACAATGTTGGTAGTTTAATATTATTGTTAATGTTTATCGAAATGCCGTGTCCTACAATAAAAGTTGTAAAGGGGTGTCCGTATTCACTTATGGCCCTGATAGCCACAAATTAGTACTAGAGATACTCTGACCGAGACTGTGTTTCCCGGGCACGCACGGAGACACACTTGCGTTACAACGTGGACAACGAGTCCGCTTTTCCTCGTTCACGTCTGCTTGCTGAGGGGCCAGCTCTGCTCTGGCTTAGCTCAGGACGCTCGCGCGTTGGTGTTTAAGCAGAGGCGGCAGGATAAGGCCGATGCTCGGCTTACAGCTCCCTTTTGGACGCCAAGATTGCTATATAAAACCTGTAAGGAAAGAGTAGCTGGAAGGGCTTCGTGCAAGGAAAGGCTCACGCAAGGCAAAACAAACATTTAATGATCAAAAGAACGGAAACTATAATAATTGCACTAGTACAAAAGCATACGCGCACGTGTGTGTGTGTGTGTGTGTGTGTATTTTGCTCGATTGCGTTGACGGCAAAGCCTGTACGGTCGAGGAAGGTTTTCCTCTCGGGGCCAACGGCCTGCGATAATTCGACTGGGTACAGAGAGAGATTACGCGGCTATTATGATTCTCGCGCACGCACTGCGCTTACCTGGCCTTTCGCAGCCTCTTATTTACACTTGCTCGCCTAGCAGTTGGCCTCTCAGCAGGAATTCTCGACCTGGTGTCTAGCCAGTGAGTCTTCTCGTCGTAGGTACGTGGCTGTAGGAGCGGGCGAGGCGATGGCGAGGTTGTCCTCTCGTGGCTTGACAAACGTAGCGGGCGAGAGACGTACACGTGTTTACCCTACCTATACCTAATCTCTTCTGGCCTAATGGCCAAGAGCGTCCCTCGCTAATACTCATATCAAGACGCTTGTCTCTCCTTTCTCTCTCTCTGTTGCACGCATTGTAACGCTCCCTTCCCCCTCTCGCTCTCTCTCTCTCTGGCCTTTCTTCCTCGCGCAGTTTAGATGAGCGTAAACGGCGTTTAAGTATTAACCACCCGTTACAAAGTATTTGAGTTAATTAAATATGTTAATTGTGAAGTTAGGCTTTTTAAAGAAGGCAGCAGAATCTTAAATTCGAATGACATATTGTTATGTGGTCGTTATAAAAAAACTAAAACAAGATCAGATAATTACTTTGTTCTGTGTTTGCAATTGTCTTCTTTAAATAGTTAACCCCACGAAAGTCTTATTGATATTTAAATTGATAATAATAAGAAAGAAATTGATGCAGTGTGCCGTTGTTAGGCAGGGAATTATGGGTCTTGTAAACATTTTGTGGGTGCACGTTTGTTTTCAAACAGATAAGGATTTAATATTAATTAAGAAGATATTGTATAATAATTAAAATTAATATTGAAACGAAAAAAAGGATACTGTAGAACATTTGGGTTGCATGGACTTAAAGCAGCAGTGGAGTTACATTAAACAAAAAGTTAAGGATGCAAATATATTGCAACACCATTTGAGAAATTTTGCCAAGGAGCCCAAACTCACATAAAATGTGACATCTGAAGTCAAAAGTTTAATACTTAAAATATTAAACACCACACTGGTAGCTCATCGTAAGTTTTGAGAAACAGACCCGTGCCCTTCTTACGCGATTCTTACGCAATATTACGTAAAAATTGCGTAAAAAGTGCATAGATCTGCTTCTTAAAACTTAAGATGTGCTACCAGGGCGTAGATGTTAAAAGTGAGTTAGGATTACATGTCACTAGTTGCAGTTGAACTTAAGACACTTTTTTTAGTTAACTTGGTTATTATAAGGCATTATGTACGTTAGTTTATATAAATATTATGGACAATAGTCTTTTATATAACATGTTATGTTTATTTTGAAAACAGGATAGCATTTACTACTGTTGTCTGCTTTGTTTGGTATAACTTTGAGATCTGCATCAGCGCCATCTAAAGGGACTCATACTTTTGGATATATTAAGGTGGCTCAAGCTGCTTTCATGCAAAAGTTATAAGCATACTAAATAAGAAGAAATTGTAGGACAATGTCTGTGGCTTCTCAGACAAACCGAATAACCTCATTTTTTATATTTTCGAGAAAAACGGCTTTAAAGATCAAAAAGCTACTTTTGGATAGCGCAGAAACTGCACATTCTTCCTGTGCCTAACGTCAGGTATTAAGACAAGACTTTATAATTTTACATGGGTGATCGAAAAATGTAACTACTTTCTTGCTACAAGTCACTTTTGGAGTTAATCGGTTAGGCCGGGAACATAGAACTTATTCGATTATTCAAATTTATGAATATTCAACAAAAAGATTCAATATTACCCTTATCCTTATATGTTGCAGTGAAAATTTGACGTCTCGCTACTACTTAGTTACTCTCTTTTATACCTAATAGCCCACGTGTGACGCGAGTCGCATATACCGTATGCGTAGTATGGACGCGTATACGTATACGAGGACTTTAATTTATTATTTGTAAAAGCCACATTTATACATAATATCTCTTCTAAAAGAGGGAAAATTACTAAACACAATATTCTTCCATGGTATCTGAAACTTGGAATCATCAATTTTTTTATATAACTATTCGATTGGGCCGGTATAAGAATGAGTTAGCATCAGAAAAATTGTGCGTTGACAACAAATTTCAATGTTATATTAGTTTTGAAATAGCACATTTAGCACCAATCATACGTAAAGAGTTCCTCAGTGGCACAGTGAAATATTTCACAAGCGAATGTAAATATAAAAATTCGCTTAAAAAATCTATAGATGTACATTTTTGTACCTAGATGACGATAGTACCAAAGAAAATACATATTGACGATCAAAATCACAAAATATGTAATTACTAGCACTCCCCCCCCCCTCCCGTCTCGGCTTCGCCCGAGACTCACTAAATAGAACACCGTATGAAGTTTTTCTTCTCATTTGACTTCTTGCGACTTTTGGCATAGTTAAGACTTTTGTGAGTCCTAGAGACTATTTTTTTCAACTTTGTTAGGTTGTAATATATTTGTTGGTAAGGAAATTCGACGTCCAATGAACCTGAAAAAAACCGGTGGGCTTCTTAAATAAGGTCTTTGTTGACTAAAGTTTCCAGCAAACGTGACTGCCTGGATACCACAGGGTTTAAAGCTTTGGAGCTAGTTGTAGAGCTCTTTCCTAACGTCTCCAGGTATAACGTCGAAGACGGTGTCTAAAGCACCTTTTTTTTCAGACTCAGTTGTTTTGGTGATCTAAGGTGGAAAGGTTGGTTCGAGATGCTTGCTAAGCCTGTAAAATTAGCTGATCAGACAGCTGATCTGGAATGAAATTCCTTACAGTATCTCACATGGTTTTTCTGAAGTATTTGTTGATGAGGAATATACCTGTGAATTTCCTCCACTTTTGAAGACCGGGAACAATTTTTTAATCAACATTTTTATGCAAAAAAGTGAAAAACGATGCCTTTTTTGAATCTAACTTCAAGCCGTTTTATAATACTCTAATTCAATGTTGCACCCTTTATAGGCGTTAAAAAAACGAAGAAGTTGCCACCCCGAAAATTCAAATCAGTTCATAATTGTTTAAATTAATTGAAAAAAACCCCCGAAAAAATTGAAAATTTTATTATTCCTTTATTTGGTTTAGAAATCGTTCTACGGCCTCGAAACTTTAGTGTAATATGTCTTTTATATGCATTAAACTACCATAATTTTTTCATATAAAAATATTGCAAAATTTTTGAGAAATTGCATTTGTTTATTAAAAAGGTCTTAAAAGTTTAATTCAATCTGACCCAGTTCCCAGTATCCTAGAGGGCCCAGCAGGAGCTCATTTTTGTTGTTGTAACGTCCAATTAATAAAACCCTTAAGGGCGTAACGATTTACATAAATTTTGATGGACAAAATGGCGTTTGAAAAAGTGCAATTTTTTCGGACATGGTTTTTTACACTTATCTAATAAACAAATGCCCCTAGTGGCATCAAACTTGTATATTGTTGTAGCTGGCATTTTTTTACAAATTTAGAAAAAAAAAAAATGTAAGATGTTTATAAGCCAAGATAATTTTTTTAGTTGTTTATAACGCCACTCGTTTATTTATGAATATAAACACTTCAAAATTGCACAATACGTAGTTCAAGACTTGAATTACATTATTATAAGGACNTTTATAAAAGTTTTATATGCTAAAAGAAATAATACTAGAAAACAAATTACTTTTTAATTAGTTTTAACATACTTGTCTAAAAAAATTAAAATGTACGGTCTTACGATGCTTCTTCTTTTGGATAATCTTAGCATACTGGAGGTCTGAATATTTTCTTTCACTTTTTTTTTTTTTTTTTTTTTTTATATTATAGTGCTTTACGTCCGGCTCCTGTAAAGGGCACTACACAGGGCACTTAGCACTTTGGAGGAGGAAGGGAAGAGGGATAGTATCTCCGTCATTTGTGGCACGATTTTAACAATTTTTTTTTTATCTTGGGGTAGCGTGACAAAATATTAACAACGACTGTATCAACGTTGTTGATTCATTGTTAAAAACATTGTTATAAACAAATTGGAAAAAAAAATTTTTTCTGCTTGCAAAGGACTGTAAAACTGTTATTTAGTACTCCAATTTTTCAATTTTTCTCTAAATTTTTGCTGGCCCATTTATTGACATTTCTCTACCGGATATTTTGTACAAAAAAAGGAGTATTGTACCTACCGTATGGTTTGACTTTGCAGGTATACAAATAATGAAGTTGTGTGAAGGACGTATGTTGAAATAAATTATAAATAAAGCAATAAATTTTCAATAAAAACTTTGTTTATTCATACATAAAATATCATACCTCGGTTAAAAAATGTTACGACTATTTACATTTCATGAAATTTGCGTTTTCGCAAATTACCTTGTTCGTTGAGCTTTTCGCTATCATCTACATCCGCACACTCGATAAATTCCTGTTGTATTTCGTGCTCTGTACATGGAAGATTGTAATCATCGTTCTCATCTTCCAATAAATCTTCAATACGTAAGGGGGCCTTGCAATTTTCACATGATTTACCATGACAAAATGAGCACAATCTCGAACACTTCAGGTCATGCTTCCGACACCCACAACGACTGCCACCACAGCCTCCTTCACAAGAGCAGGATATTGTCTCCAAAATATGGTTTGGATACAGTGGCTCTGAAGTCTGCACTGCCTGTAGACCGTGCGGCGATTTTTTCTATCCAAAATGTAATTTATTCAGAGTACTGTTGCCCAACCACACTTGTACTAAATAACAGTTTTGCAGTCCTTTGCAAGCAGAAAAATTTTTTTTTTTCCAATTTGTTTATAACAATGTTATTAACAAATATTTAACAACGTTGATACAGTCGTTATTAATATTTCGTCACGCTACCCCAAGTTAAAAAAAAATTGTTAAAATCGTTCCACAAATGACGGAGATACGACTTTTTTTTTCGGGCGTACGAATTTGAAGCCACCGCATCAAAAACTGGAACTTGAGCAGCTCAGGGCCTGACCGAAAAATCGATTAAAACGGTACTGCGGAAAAACTATTATAATGTCCTTTTGTCACGTAAATTGCGCGCATTTGTCCTTATAATAATGTAGTTCAAGTCTTGAACTACGTATTGTGCAATTTTGAAGTGTTTATATTCATAAATAAACGACTGGCGTAATAAAAAACTAAAAAAATTATCTCGGCTTATAATAATCTTACAACAATCTTTTTTTTCTAAATTTGTGAAAAAATGCCAGCTACAATAATATACAAGTTTGATGCTGCTAGGTGCATTTGTTTATTAGATAAGTGCAAAAAACCATGTCCGAAAAAGTCGCACTTTTTAAAACGCCATTTTGTCCATCAAAATGTATGTAAATCGTTACGCCCTTAACGGTTTCATGAACCAGACGTCACAACAAAAAAAATAAGCTTCTTCTGGGCCCTCTAGGATACCGGGAACTGGATCAGATTGAGTTAAACTTTTGAGACCTTTTTAATAAACAAATGCAGTTTCTCGAAAATTTTGCAATATTTTTGTGTAAAAAAATTATGGTAGTTTTATGCATATAAAAGACATATGACACTAAAGTTTCAAGGCCGTAGAACGATTTCTAAACAAATAAAAAAAATAAAGAAATTTTCAATTTTTTCGAGGGTTTTTTTTCAATTAATTTAAACAATTATGAACCGATTTTAATTTTCAGGGTGAAAACTTCTTCGTTTTTTTAACACCTACAAAGGGTGCAACACTGAATAAGAGTATTACAAAACGGCCTGAAGCTAGAATCAAAAAAGGCGTCATTTTTCACTTTTTCGCATAAAAATGTTGATTAAAAAATTGTTCCCGGTCTTCAAAAGTGGAGGAAATTCACAGGTATATTCCTAATCGATCAATACTTTAGAAAAATTATGTGAGATGCTGTAAGGAATTTCATCCAGCGGTTTTGCTAATTCTACAGGCCTATGCCCGTTGGTAACTGTGCTGTTGGCTCATGTTTAATATTTTTTTTTCATAGCTTTTAGGTTCTCCCAGCGCAGACCTTGAAGAGGATCGTTGATTCCTGGTTGAATGCTTAAATTTGAGAGGGTACATGGAGAGAGCTCTGTTGCCATGGTAGTATGCGTATCTGTATACTACCAGAGTATAGTGCGTCACATACTACAGTAGCTCCCGTGGAATGTAACGGTAGTATCGAGAGTCTGCTACTGTAGTATAAAGACTAACATACAACTTTAGATCGTGAAACGCACTACTATAGCTTCTGCTTTATACTACAGTAGCACCTGTGAGGCGCTGCAGAAGTATCAAATCTCACATACTAAGTTAGCTCTGGACTCATACGAAATTGGTATGGCTCACGAGCAAACGTAGTATACGTTGTCTGTATTACGCCACTAAACCGTTAATAGTAGCTTTGCAAGTTATTGTTATGACTTTAGGATCATTAAAACAATGCCAATGCTTATGAGGTTTATTCAATGGAACGTATTAGGAAATGTTTTTTTGCTAGCAAAATTATCCTATACTGAAAGTAATAGACTCGTGTCATTGCATTTTTTTTTTTTTTTTTTTTTTAAGCTATTACGCACGAATCTTATCTTGGATGAAGATATTTAGTAAGTTTGTTATAATAACATAGCACGTTGACTTTAAAAACTGTTACACATTTTTATACCGATACCTATCACCACTATTCCATCGAAATGCTTGTGTTTGTGTATCTTACAAAATTCTTGAGATTCAAAAGTATGCAAACAAAAAATTTTAGTTACTTGAATTAGCGTAATTATTATTTTTCTATCTGGTTTATAAAAGTTTTATATGCTAAAAGAAATAATACTAGAAAACAAATTACTTTTTAATTAGTTTTAACATACTTGTCTAAAAAAATTAAAATGTACGGTCTTACGATGCTTCTTCTTTTGGATAATCTTAGCATACTGGAGGTCTGAATATTTTCTTTCACTTTTTTTTTTTTTTTTTTTTTTTATATTATAGTGCTTTACGTCCGGCTCCTGTAAAGGGCACTACACAGGGCACTTAGCACTTTGGAGGAGGAAGGGAAGAGGGATAGGAGGCCTCCCATTGCTGAGAGGGGGATAGGGGGAAATTAGGCAATTTTGCTGCGAGAAGGTCCCTAAAACCCTCCTCGAGGAGCATTGCGTGGTGAAAAAGCACATGTGAAAAATCACAGAGGTACTTGCCCGAAAAGTCGCACTGGCCGGGAATTGAACCACGGTCTCCCGAGTGTCAATCCACGACCTAGTCGACTGAGCCACCGCGCGCTCTTTTCTTTCACTTACTATCGTTCACAATAAAATATTTTAGCTTACAGATTCAACATTACAACGTCTTTTAAAAAAAAATTTTCTATAAAAATACAAATGAAGATCTTGAAAAAGCAGTACTTATGCAACTACGTGATGCATTTGCAATTTGGTCTTAATGGTTATGCCGCCAAACAACGGTATAGTGATGTAGTACAGACGACGTATACTACGTTTGCTCGTGAGCCATACTAATTTCGGATGAGTCCCGAGCTAACTTAGTATGTGAGATTTGATACTTCTGCAGCGCCTCACAGGTGCTTCTGTAGTATAAAGCAGGAGCTATACTAGTGCAATTCATGATCTACAGTTGTATGTAGGTCTTTATACCACCATAGCAGATTCTCGATATTACCGTTGCGTTCCACGGGCGCTACTGTAGTATGTGACGCACTGTACTCCGGTAGTATACAGATGCGCATACTACCATAGTATCAGAGCTCTCTCCGTGTAATATAAGGTCGTCGGTCACCAGGATTTCCAGCCCTGCTACGAACAATTTTGCACGTGACGTCTGCCAGTGAATGACTGACTTGGTTTAATAGTGGCCGGCTTTACATAGTCTTTGAACTGAGGAATCATCTCTGGAAATCGTAGTTAAAATGTATTTGTTGGCAAGGTAATTTAAACTTAGGTGGCCCTTAAAAGAACCGACGAGATTAATGGTAAAGTAGTAAATACTTATATTGACCCTGACAAGGGCCAGTGGTGAAATTTCAAGTTATTCCTTATTATTAATCTTGATGATGAAGAGCCAACTACAGGTAGCTTGGCGCTTATCCTTTGAGTCTCTGTGTACGAAGACCGTACAGGAAGAAAAGTACGCCGCTGACCAAAGAATATCTCGTCTTCAGGTCGTTCTCCAGATAACCAACCATTCATCGGTAGTCAGGAAAGTGGGCTTGGAGAATACTTCCTCTGTAGGTATGTCGTTGGTATATCCACTAAGGAGGCTGTGCTTCCCGTACTCTTCAGGGCTATCTTCCCTGGCTTGTGTTACATCGGTGTATCCACATTAATCTTTTTTCCTTGCTTCAAAACTTTCCGTGCCGATTTTAGAATACTAAATGCAGAGGCCAATGTGCATCTGAAAAGAAGTGAATCACCTGCAAGAATACTCGTAGCTAAGGTACTACGACCATGCATGACTCACATACATGCACGCTGGCCTATGCTGACCGGAAACAACGAGCAAAGTAAAAAACGAAATAATTATGAAAATCAATTAATGCAATAATCCAACTGGGAACAGCTGCGCTGAAGTTTAATATTAGATATTAGTGTAATGTTAAAAACTAGAATAACTTAGAGTTAAGACCCATAGGCTAAGCGAAGATAGTAGCAAATGGTAAAATTATTACATATGGCTAATACAACCTGTACACGCTGCACCATTAAACCTGCACATTATTATTCAGCAACAATATGACATAAACCTACGAAAGCAATCTTATTGATTTTCAAAGAATTATCCAATTTTTACCATTCATGTTCGCAGGCTGATGGTTTACTGTACAACCCTTTTGTATCACGTCAACAATTTTATAAACATACTGCCATAGCCCAAATTGTAACCTTGTTAAAAACTATCACTGTTTCAAATGTAAGGGACAACGGAAAAGTCATGGCTTTTCCCCCTTTTCCTGACGCAGAGATGTCGAGAGAGAGTCCGCACTCTTGCCTCCAACATGGGTAACGGAATTCCCGATTCCCCAGGGCACCCTGAGCCGACTTCCTCTCCTACGACAAGCAGAAAAACCCATAGTTGACGAAATGCTACTAACATTTTGAAATACATTAACAACTAACAATGAATGGAAACTATTGGTAAATTTAAGTAAATTAACAATATAATAGTTCGCGACGAGCTCCTACTACTGTTTCTATAGATGTACGTGTTTTAACCAAAGAAGCCACTGCTGTTAAATAATCATTCATGATAATTTATCAGTCCGATCAATGCTCACGTGTACAGTGGAGAAGCTAGCAATTATTACAATTATTAACTACTACTAAGACTATAATTAATATCATAGAGTACCGAACACTTATTCAATCAAACCTGAATATTAAAAGATTTGCACCGCTCTTTTTGCATTGGGTTCGATTGAATGGGCGAACAACGGTTACTATTAGTTAATACTTATTAATACTCCATCTTAACATTAATATTAAGTTATGATAAAATCTTATAACTTTTGATGTAAAAGGGAAAGTAAGGGCATGAGTAGGTGAATCACCTTCCCGTCTCTTGACGCACAGAGGAGAACAAGCCGGATGTGGGATGTGCCAATTTCTGAGTGGCTAAACTAGAGCAGTTCTAGCCAATTAGATTTCCGGCTATTGTCTTTTCTCCAAAATTTTCCCCTGGCAAGTTTTCCTGCGTTTTTCGAGCCAGCGCGTGACCGAGGTCCGCTTCTCGCAATAAAAAGGCCCGTAGGCCCAGAGAAAAGTTCAATTCAGTTCGATACGCGAAATCCGACGATACCCTTCAAAATAGATTGAGTAGTGAGAGCCTGACTCTGCTACAACCCAGTCAACTACGAAGCGAGGACACAGTCGAATTTCGTTACCACCCTCGAACGATCAACTGGTTACCAGAGTCCGTCTCTACTGCCACTTGATCTTCTTCGAGCACGGCTTCTGTCTACGCTGGTTCAACGCCCTAGCAACTTTCACGTTTATATAAAAGTAAGTGACCAAGTATCATATTTCTAAAGATTCTTTCTTCTGATCAAGTGTTTCCTTTTGCGCGAATACCATTACTCGCCATAGTATTGGTACCCGTGGATCACCGGGAAGTATAAAGTGTTTTTGTTTGCGCGAACGCCATTACGAGCCATAGTATTGGCACCCGTGGATTACCGGAAAGTATAAAGTGTTTTGTTTGCACGAATGCCATATTAGTACTTGCGGATCACCGGGAAGTATAAAGTTTTTTGTTTGCGCGAACGCCATTACTCGCCATGGTATTGGCACCCGTGGATTACCGGGAAGTATAAAGTGTTTTGTTTTCAAGAATGCCATATTAGTACTTGCGGATCACCGGGAAGTATAAAGTGTTTTGTTTGCGCGAACGCCAATGCTCGCCATAGTATTGGCACCCGTGGATTACCGGGAAGTATAAAGTGCTTTGTTTGCACGAATGCCATATTAGTACTTGCGGATCACCGGGAAGTATAAAGTGTTTTGTTTCCGTGAACGCCGTATTAGGACCCGTGGATCACCGGGAATCATAAAGTGTTTTGTTTGCGCGAACACCATTACTCGCTATAGTATTGGTACCCGTGGATCACCGGGAAGTATAAAGTGTTTTTCGCGAACGCCATTACTCGCCACAGTATTGGCACCCGTCGGTCACCAGGAATAGCAAATTAGCCACGCACAATCCGTTGCTCTCCGCGGTAATAATACCATCAGAATAACAAAGAACGATTGGATTAAGGCAAATACCCACCGCGATATTAGTGTGTCAAGGTCAAATTACGTACGATATCCTTACTCGTGACGGTGTTAACAGTTTTTAGATCGTGAATGAGGTATATACCGCTCTTGGTAAAAGAAAGCCGCGAGCAAGTGCATCGGAATATTGCACAGCAGTCAGTCTTAGTCACGTGAAAGCAATCGTACCCCTTTTTCGAGTACCGCGTCGTTAAGCTGAATTACCCCTCTAACCCCGCGTCCCACCTACGCGCCTAGTGTTAATCCCGAGCTATTGAGCGAAAGCTTAGACTCAAATAATACGTTGCGCCGACGTAACACTTGCATATAAAGTAGAAAATTCTCTGATGGCACCAGGTCAGATGGTTGAGCGGTCACAAAGCTCTGAAGTGCTGGAGCAGAATGTGCTCTGGCTGGTAACGTTTTCTCGTATTCTACCGGAGATGTTGACGTTCCGAACGCCTGTTTTTCCGTTTCACTCATTTATTTTGGGAATTTGGGGTAACAATTGACTTATTTCAGTTGCCCACGAAAGAAGAGTGTCATAAGTAGCCCGGATGCCCAGCTGCATGATGGACTCCTCTGTTCTTGGTGTAGTGCCGATGATCGACTGCGATGATTGTCTACTCGATGGGGCTTCTTATAACCACTCTTTACTATCTTTGGTTGGGGGTGGCTTTAATTTTACCTCAACGCCACCTAGCGGATCTTACTGAACTAAAGCGCAAAGTTAGCTTATTTTAGCAAAACTTGAAGTTTATTTATCGCTATTGTTATTGAAAAAAAAAAAAAAAAAACTATTCGAAAACCATCTTGGAATCTTGCAGAATGAGCATGCTAAATTTTAGCAAAATCGGTTTAGTAGTTTTTGCGGATAGCGATTACAACGGTTTTAGTGACTTTGCTTCATATATTTGTAAGAGAATGTCTGTCAAATTCATTTGTACAGGTATAGAAAAAGCATAGAATTGCAGTAGAGGTCCACGCTTCTAACCTAGAAACTCGTACTACATATACCACTTGCATATACATTGAATAAATAAACAAAAAATCTACGTTTCTACTATTTATCCCATAATTTTTAAGTGTGATTACGCGTTAATTTTAAAAATATCCCTCTGGACATCAACTTTTAGTTCTAGTGGATTTTATATTAGTCTATGATAACTAATCAGAGAAAGTGCCTGGTGAGATCTCACTTAAGAATTTGAATAATTTATTGAATCTCTAAAAATAGACACTAAACTCTTTCAAAAATCTGTTTGTTAAAGTAACATTTGTATGCTAACACCAACAAAGGCAACCTTAACTACTGTAAAATCAAAAAATATTTTTTTAATAAAAATACTTTTAAGAAATGTCAGCTGAAATCTCAAGTAAGTGTTTGGCTTAAGATAGTCACTTAAGATCTCACTTTATGGCTGTAGATGGTGATCACCAAAATGAGTCCCAGTATCTAAATAGTAACTCCAAAATAGGGGAATTACATCTTTTTTTTTCGATTCTTATAAAATAAGATTTTTTAATTTTTAATATTTCCTTAAAAATACTTAAAAATCCTTGTTAAAATGGTACTAAATGTAAGTTAAGACATGTGTTCTGGCCATTAAAATATTAACAAATAATATTTTTCAATGATTTGAGGATAAAACTTATCAAATCATTATTTCGTCATAACCCTGTAATAACTGATTAAATTTTGAAAATAAAATACCAAAACTAATTGTATATTAAATTTATAAGTTACTTTACAAGTATAGTCAAAATTAACATTGAAGTTGGACATATACTTTTTTAAAATAAAAATTATCTACATGCAAACATTCTGTGTCCACTGGTGAGACTGCATAATCGTAAAAGATTGTGATCATCGTGTCAGTGAGCATGAAATGAGCCCTATTGTATTGAAAAATGATTTTGAATATTATTATGATCAGTATCAAATGGTGATAGATCAGTTATTCATAAGTTGTTAGCACTTGCTCATGTATGTCAAGGGCTACTTGAAAGAATGGTCACATCATGTAGTGTTCTATTGTATTCATTAAATATCAGTGCAGTACTCATGTATGTAACTAGTATTAATATTTCACAAAATGATACAAAGCCGTGTAAATTCGATACTTTGTGCTTCTAACGCAATATCAATCACTTATGTTAAATTTTTTTAATAAGTGATGCAGTAACACTAGTTTAAGGGAAACATATATATAGATAATGTTGTACTTGAACTGTTGAAAAGTAAATAGTAATAAAACTATATAATTAAACTTATATATTTTACCAAAATATTCAAATGAAATAAGGGATCGTAAATGTATTATTGTAATCAAACCCTTGCTTTGCAGTAAGCTATAATTATTCCGTTATATTTTCCGAACTCATTAGTGCCTAAAACTACTCATCTCTGATTAAAGTGGTAGACTTCATTTATAATATGTTGGTTACAGTCTATACTTCCAAAGCTATCTTACCATCATCAATTTATGGATAGCCTGCTAGTAGAATGAGTATTCATTGCTTAGTCTGGTTTGCTTGTTGCACTATAAAGGCTACAAAGACACATTTTTACACCAGCGGTCACAACACATACACCAAATAGTAGTCAAGAGCTCCCTAAATAAGGAAAATATACAAAACTCTGGCTAAACAATTTGATACTTAACGTTCTCAGTGCCACATAATAACCTGATACTTATCAAATAACTGTTAGCGTTTCAGTTAGTATAAAAATAATTTACCCCTTAAATACTGACAAGCCCTACATGTTAAGGATTAACCCTAAAAGATCATGATAATACCTAAAGATAAACACGAACCTTATGACACTAAAAATGCTCAGTAGTGCATAAAGTAAATGTCCAGTAATAATTTAATATGAAAACTCTTATAAACAACTGTAGTAAAATAAAAAGGCAACAGAGGTTAACTTATACAGAAATGAATGATACTAAATAAAATGCTCTTATTCTTTTGTTAACAAAGACAATCTTTCTTAATAATCCAGCACAACAGAAGTTCATTGACAGAAAACCACTTGCTTAGTTGCACTGAATGCAATTAACTGGTGAAAAAAAATCTCCAGCAACATGACGAGTTGTATCACATGCATTGTATATGTGTTTCATATGTAATACATATGTGTTACACGTAAATGTGATAGAGACCCAATCCTGCGTGCAGGGCCCGAACCCCTGGATCTTGGCGTTAGCTGAGCAGCCACGACCACCTTGACCTTGTTTACTTCCGGGGTATTCTCTGTAAGGGGTACGGTTGTCGTTGAAGGCAGGGTGGATTTTTTTAGATCTGATATTTGTACCTTGATTCTCTTACCAGTGTCTATGTTCCTTACCTCCATTTCCACTTCTGATAACGCCTGAACGATCGCGTATGGACCTATGAACTTAGGGGCTAATTTCTTTGAAAATTTTAGCCCAGCTGAAAAACAGAACGTGATTTCTTTGTAATACAAGATCTCCAACTTGGAATTGTTTGGGCCTACGATATTTATTTTAATACTTTTCTTGGTTAACCCTAGCTTTGTTGGCGTGCTTCTTGGTTGAATCCCTTATGAGAGCCAGCCTCTGTATTCGATCTTCCAAGTTCTTGGTGTTATTCATATCCAATTTATCCTTGTTCTTTGGCTTGTTTAAGAGTTTTATTGGCGATTGATTCCTCCCAAAATTTAAGAAGGCTGGGGTCATTTTTGTAGATGCGTTTTCCATGGCGTTCATCGCAAAAGCAAACTCTTGAAGGTGGACATCCCAAAGATGGTGGTCTTTTTCCAGGAATAAACTAATCCTTGGGTTAAGGATTCTCTTTACTCTTTCAGACGGATTTGCTTGCGCGTGGTATGGTGGTATCGTAGTGTGTTCAACGCCTGAGTTTGCGCACATCTCTTTCATTCTCTTGTTTACGAATTCAGTCCCATTGTCCGGAAGTATATATTTAGGAGTTCCCCACTGCTTAAAAATTGGATCTCTAAATATCTTTCTTACATGTTTTCCATCCACTTTGCAAAGGGATCGCAATTCTACATACTTGGTGAAAAGATCCTAAAAAATTAGCACACATCGATTTCCGGTTTTTAATGGCGGTTTTGGCCCAAGTATATCAGCGGCTACTACTATCCAGGGTTGTTCAATATGCCGTTCACCCATCAAACCTGCTGATGTCTGTTGCAAAACCTCATTCGTTTGGCATTCTTGGCATGTCTTTACATACCAAACGATGTCGTGATAGCATAAAGGCCAATAGTGGTACCTGATTAAACGTGAACAGATCTTAACTACCCTAAATTCGTGGCCTGTGGCTTTGTATGCACTTTTTGTAATGCTTTTACTTTTACTTCTTTTGGAAGGAAAATTCTCCACGCATCTAAGTCTGGCATTATGAGATCTATAAGTATATTCGGTTTGTGATACGATAACTTGCCTTCAGAGATCTTCTAATTAGATAATTCACAAGGAGTCTACTTCACGGATTCCATACCCCTCTTGCACCAAACATCTTTTGTAGGGGTAGCCGAAATTACATTTCCAAATACTGCTACTTGTCCTCCGTATGCCCGAGACAAAGCGTCTGAAACTTGATGTAGCTTTTCTTTTCAGTGAATTAATTTCACATCGTATGCCTGCAGTGCCGTATTTCATCGAGCTAACCTATCTACTGGATCCTTTAACGTGTTTTACCATAACAGACTTCTATGATCAGTTATCACTGTAAAACTTTCTCTTTTCAAATATCCTCTAAAGCGATTTATCAACCACAGTTCTACTAGGTACTCTTTTTCTGTTACCGTATAATTTTACTCAGATTTACTTAAGTTCCTGCTTACATAATAAACAGGATGTTCTTCCCCGTTGACTTTCTTTGTCAGTACACCAGCAACAGCATAGTAACTAACATCAGTTTGTAGCGTGAATGGCTTTAAGAAGTTCGACCTTGCAAGTACTGGGGACTCAGTTAAAGCCTGCTTTAAAGTTTTGAATGCCTGCTCCTGTTCACAGGTCCATTCCTATTTAATATCCTTAGACATAAGTTTTTTTAGGAGTGTTTTAAGATCTGCTAGTCCTTTGATAAAATGGGCGTACCAACCAACCATACCTATAGACCGCTCGAGTTGTCTTAGGTTCGTTGGGAGCTGGGTACTCGACAATTCGTTTAAGCTTATCTAGGTCCACCCTTAATCCATACTTATCCATATCATACTCCAGGTACTTTACCTCTGTAATCCTGAATTCAGATTTTTAACAATTTATGACTAAATTGGAGTCCTTTAGAGCAGTCAAGACCATACTGAGCCATTTTTTGTGTTCCCGGAAGTTTTCCATTACTATAATAATACCATCCATCTAAGTATAGACGGATAATTCCTATTTTGGTTTAATGATTTTTTCCATGATTGCTTGAAAGGTGGCAGGCGTGTTTGTAAGGCCATCAGGCTTCCGTATATACTAATAAAGACCTCGACCCAGCACCGCAACAGCTGTTAGCTCTTTGCTGTCATTTTCCATTAGTATTTGGTGATAGGCACTACTAAGGTCTATTTTTGAAATGAATTAAGCCTTGCAAAGCTTGTCGAGAATATTGTCTATCAGGTGCATTAGGTATGCATTCTTCTTGGTGACCCCATTTGACTTCATGTCGTCAGTGAAAAATCGAAATTTTCCGTTGGCCTTTTGGGCTTATAGTGGACAGCTGTACCAAGCGTTTTTGGCTCTTTAATAATGTTTTACTGTTTAAGTTTCTATCTCGTCGTAAGATATTTGCAACACTTAAGGGGCATATCTATTCGAACGCTGTTTGATTGGTGCCTGACCTTGTACGTCTATTCGATGTTTTGTAACAGTAGTGGCACCTAGCTTTTTGAGACATGGTAGTATGAGTTCATCTAAGAGTTGGGTCAACTCATTTAACTCCTTACGGAACAGGAGATGTAATCCTTCAACCGCTGCTGTGGCTAAATAACATTCCCCATGTCAAATTATCTTGGCTCCATGAATTAGTGTTGTAATCTATTTGAATTTTAAATTGGCGAAGGAAATCAATACCTAGGATTGCTTCATATTTTAGGCCATCTGCCAATCCAAACATGATGGAGTCCTGTGTACAACGTATTTTAAGGTCGACATTAATGGTTCCTTGCAACGAAATGGGCATGCCATTTGCTACCGTAACTTTGGACTGGCATGGATCAAATTTCTCCAATTTTTTTGAATAATTATTACCTAAATAACGATGGGCTGCCTCACAATTAATTAATGCACATACCCTTGTCCCATTAATATTAAAGCTTAGGAAGTACCTTGGTTCGCTGTTTAGTGATGATACTTCTAATATTCTGTCAGTACCTGTAAGTTTCCACGGGCTTATTTTGTAGCCATTTAATATATCCTTATCCATTGGCATTCTTCTGTTATTTTCTAATAACTGTTGCCTCAAACGTCTGCTTCTTAATATGGGGCATATTCCACCACCACATATTTCTAAGCTTGTTGAATGCATTCTTTTTACCTGCGTGCTAACACTTTTTCTCAAATTAACAATACTCACATAGATTTTGCCCATTTGTGCCATCCTTTCAAAGACTGCACCACGGGCTCTCTTTAATAATTCTATTAACGTTGCGTTGCCTAGAGTGCAACCCCAAAGTATCTGTAAAATGACCCACTGTAATTTTCCTATTGCAGATGGACACTTAGCTTATACTAACGAATACTTATTAATTATACTATGTACATTTTTCATAAGGTCGATCAGTAACTTAATTGTAGATTGTGCTTGAGCCTGTTGTCGGTCCAGAGAGGTAGCACTGACTCCTAACGCGTCCCTTCCTATAAGTTTTCTGGCCTCAGAATATAGCAATTCCTACATTTTACTCGATTGTTACCGATTTTTCCGCAGTTCCAGCAGTACATGGCTTCTGGGCAATCCCTGCGCCAGTGTCCATCTTGCTTGTAAATGAAACAAGTGCTTGATTTTGCGCCCTTTTGACCTTCCCTGTTAAATATGTTTTGGGTGCAACCCTGTTCTGCCGTTGGCTTTGCCTGCATGCTTGCCTGGTTCTACTAATCGTTAGTACCAACTTTGGCCGCAGATTCCATGCTTTTAATGGCACTTAGCGCATTACTAGTATTTACTACTGACTTTACCGCTGCTACTTTTCTGGTGGTTCCCTGTTGGTGAGGCTGATAGGCTGTAAAGGAAGAAAGAAATTTTTCGGATCTGGCAGGGGGTCGATAGTCCTTCTCTTGACTTTTAGTTAACTTGACTTCTTTTCCTAGCACTAAAAAATCTGTGAAATTTTGAATGTGGGCCCAGTTCATTCAACCTCGATAACTAGGGTGCAGATTTTCATACTCTCTATGGACCTGCTGTTCCAGGGTAAAAGGGGGGCTTATCTGATCCATGAGGGTTCTTTTTTGGGTAGGCCACCACGTCCTTGATCGGCCCTTGCGTGTGCCTTTTAATCTCTCTTAAGAGCTGTTGTTGAAACTCTCCAATTTCAAATTGTCATCGAAAGGCATCTGCTATTTTCCAGATTGATTGCCACAAAAATTTCTCCCTATGGAACCAGTGGTACACCTCAGCGTCTAGCACTGAAAGTAAGGTACGTATCACATCTTCTATCGTGAATCCATACGTTAGCGTACACTCATGCAGCTTTGCTATAAATCCTTACAGATTTTTCCTACCTGTGTTACGAAATTCTATTCCCCATTTGTAAAATATATCTACTGTTTGAAATTCTCGCAATAAATCTGCAATGCCACGTTGCATATTAAATTAATCATGCAGATTATCCACTTGGTACAGATTCTGTTGCCTATACATCTGGTGGTTTCGTTCGTAATCTGAACTGTATCTTTTTGAGGTGGCACATGCATGTTCGGTAGGGCATTGTCGCATTTCTTCTGAATACATAACGCTTTGATTCCTTAGTATTTTTGAGGTTTATTGACGGTAATAAAAGACTTAAGCTCCGTCCGTATTCTATTCTAGAAACGGTAAGGGGCTTGCATAGTATGCAAAAGGACGGGGGTTCTAATCTTTTGGGAAACTGTTTTTTTTCTCAGATATTTGTTAAAAGGAATGAATAAGTGAAATTAAGAATAGTGATATGGAGCGATGATGTTGGATGTAAGGTGGTGTAGGGGTACCGGAAGTACGTCAAGAGGGGCTGGGTGAAGGGGGAGAATCAAGCAAAATCCACTTCTGTTACACTTTTTCTTAAGAAAGAATAGAAGAAAAAAGAAATCTTATTTTCAAACAGGTGTGGCAGTAATGACTGTCAGTAGTGGTTATGGCTAACATTTATATATCGTGTCCCACATCGAGCACCATTTTGTAACACGTTAGCTTGGGATTACGACTAACATGGATGTTTTCCTTTTTTTTTTTCTAAAACCATACGCTAACTATATTCACAAAAGGATCGTGTTATCTACGGCTATGTGTAATGTCAACTCCAGCAACCTGTAGTCGAGTGTATATGATGATATAAAATAGCTTTTAAATACTTATAAGCATTCTCTTACTCTAGCTCCTGACCAGTGGTAGCTACACTTGCCATCACCTACGCCGAGCGAATATTCTAAGACAACCTTCTTAATTCGATCGAGTATAATTATTTAATTCCATGAACAGCCACTTAAATGACAATGTTGACGCGGCACACTACATAGATGATGGCCCAGTCGTGGCTTGCTGTAATATGTAAGCTATGTTCTTGATATTTTTTTTGTGCCTACAGTCACAATAGGGGACTCAGGTAGACTCTCAATTAGTTATTATGGCTGGGTAATAAGGGACGACTGCTTTTATACTCCACAACACACAGCACCAACACGACGTACAGTCACCTAACAGAATATCACTGGTGATTGTTGTTGGTAACAAAGATTCCGTGACGTGTTCAGATGTATACCCAATTTGCTACGTCACAATTTATATGAAAAAAAAACCGCGTAAGGGGTCTCGGGACCCCCAACAGAAGCAAAGCAGCTGTATGTGTGTGGCAACGAAACATTATCTGATATCAACGTTTCCAGTAAAGTGAGCTGACAAACTCATATACGTCCCAAAAGACACACTCATATGGATGATATAGCTTCTCTCTGTCTCTATATATAAAGTGGAAATTCAACTGATCCAAAAAATCATCAGCGCAAGTGAACGGAATAATAGTTGAACGGTCACCCATCTGCCTATTAACTACGGCCAACTCTGATCAACATTTCATATCGACGAGACTGCAACTCTACCGCTGAGTCACCACGTCGGTAGTAGATTGACCTACTGCTGCATGGTGAAAATCGTAACGTGGCTGTAATATGGGCTAAACTGGACCTCTATTACAGCTTAGCTACTTTCAGGTAAACAAAGTCTGACACAAAACATCGCTTAACCTACTTAAAGTCTTTGAAAAACATAGTAAAAATCTTACTCTTTTTCTATTTATCTATTCGTATGAATATATAAATTTTAAAAAACGTACGTAAAATACTGAATATGTATAATATGACAAGTTAACTTCCACAATACCATCCAAGCTAGGAGCTGAGTTGATGTTTTTGCTATCTAAAGAGACATGAAACTCTCAAAGGTTGTAAGGAGTCTAGAAAAACTCAATATCCACACGTTAAGGCAGATGGGTTGGGACCAATGGAGCCCAAGGAAGCTCAAGCCTAGCAGAAAGCTTCTCTGCCGGTGACTTCTGTTATTTTTGAGATACAGGAGAAGAAGAAACATTGACCCACCGATTTTTAAGAACTCTACATTTGTTCCTGATATAGCTAGGACTAGATTGGAAGCTAAGGCTTTCTGCAAACCTCCTAAAGCTTCCCCTCTGCTTGGATTTAAAAGTTTTGAGGGCTACAGCGCATGGCCGCTTCTATTCGCACTAGTCTTTTTGATTGCGAGTAAGCCCCTATCTCTTGAAGACTGCCCTTCTAAGTCCTTTAACCTGATGAAATTCGGAGTCTCATCAAAGATTGAGATTGTTTTTGTACTTAGATATTTTAGAGGGGCTACCTTTTTTGGAAGGAGAGGCACTAACGATAGCTCATTTCACGAAATCAAAGAAAAATTGATATTTATCACAGGCAGACATATTATCATAAGAAAAATCCAAAAAAGAGTCATAGCACACATTCATTTCCTCTTCAAATGTTTTTTATGGCCACTTGGCAACTCTCCGCATACAGTAGCAGCACAGCAGCAGCTGCTCAACAGATATATATATATACACACGTTTTGCTGCTGCGGAAACTGAGCAGAACGGGGGAAGCATGTCAAACTGTCAGATACTTCCAGTTTACTCCTGGCCCTAGAACGGTGTAAAAAAAGGTTTGCTTGGAAAAAAAAAAAAAAAAAAAAAGAAAACATTAAAAAAGATTTATTTAAGTTAAAATTAAAAAAAAAACTTGCAGTAACATCGTATTAAATCTTTCGCCAGTGAGCCCTTATTGTTAACTCATCGTTTTACTGCTTTAACAACTGTTTTGAGAATCATTGTGTTGTCGAAAAAGTCCGAGTTCAAACGCATCACTTATCGTTCTAATCTGACAATGTAGTACAAGAAAGTACAATTTTTTAATTAATATATTCATCGACAATGATCCTAAATCGCAATTCCACTCACTACCACACATTGTACAAATATGCGATTCATAAATATTTTCAATACTTAACAAATACCTAATAACGCTAATTAAATGCATTTTGATAATACTCTACATAACCGTTAATATTATACGAAGAGAAACAAAATACCGTTGGCTAGCAGCCTATCAGTTGACAGAAAGATCGTATGTCCTGCAAATCGTATTAATAAAGAAAGCTGACAACGGCATCCAATTCTGCGGTAAAGGTTCAACAAGCTGATCTTAATTTTTTGATATCTACGATGTGATCGTTACTCTTTCCGTAAAGATTCGCTTCCTCAAGGCTCATGGCATTTTTGCACAGTGAGCATAATACATACGTGCGGGTGCTCGTAAATAACTTTTTTAATGTTACCTACCGTTGCTTTGTCCAACAAAGGAAGAACATTTGTTGTGCCCCAGCGAAAATTTGAAAACAAAATGTAAGAAAAAGTAAACATGAGTAATAATATGCCGTAACCCGCAAGAAAATGTAAGGAACTGTAATAGTCTCATGGATTTCAGACGTTTCTAACATTTCATTATGTTGTGTTACGTTTTCTTACATTTCCTCCATGTTTTGATATGATTAACCACATACAATGACACTAATAATTCTTCAGAATAATTACTCAATTTTTTTTTTATTTAAGGCAAATTATATTCAAAAATGTAAGAAAATGTGTCTAAAAGTTATTTATGATAACAAGATATAAGAAACTGTAATAAACTGCAAAAAACTTTAAGCTGTTATAAAATATTACAGATGACAACACTTCCTTATAGTTTGTTAGAGCTTACTACAGTTGCTTTTTCACGAGATTCAAGTGTATTTTTAAAATTATAATAAAACGTTTTCAGATAAAAATCTTACATCTATTCCTGACACTTCTCAGAACAAAAATTTTCTTATTAAAAACACATTTGTTCGGAATCCATACAGTTTATTTAGTCACGTAAGAAGTTGTAGAAAGCGAAGAAAATATAATAATGTTGAAAAGTACCGTGTACTCCTTATGCTATAAAATAATCATTGGCCCTAAAACGCCGTTGATTTGCAGTTTCTCCCATACAATCTATGAACAGGGCTTATTACAAAGCTGTAAAGATTTCAAACTCACAAAAAATATGTAATTGAAAAAAAGTTTTTTTTTCATCTCACAAATTTATTATTACAGTAACAAAGTCCTGAAGCTTAATCTCAACATTTTTTATCGCCACAAAAATACTAATACATATTCTACCTATTAAAAATCTATAAGATTCAAGGGATTACTATAAGAGTTATTGTGAAAAGCTTATCTCTCACTTAATAAATTCTTTATTAAGTGATTTTTTTGCTGTTTTAATCTCGATGGATGTTCAGCATCATTTTCTTGACGCTTAAAATTGTAATCATAAAATGCATTTGAAGTTTTCCTTCTCATTTGACTTCTTGCGACTTTTGGCATAGTTAAGACTTCTGTGAGTCCTAGAGACTATATTTTTCAACTTTGTTAGGTTTTTATACATTTGTTGGTAGTAAGTTAGACGTCCGATAACCTTGAAGAAGACTGGTGAGCTTGTAAAGTAAACTCTTTCCTGACTGAAGTTTTCAGCAAACGTGATTGCCTCTATACCTCAGGGTGATCTTCTCTGGCCTGTTATTGAAGCACCATACTGATCGGTGGGAAAACTACAACGTTTGAAGTTATAGAGCTAGTTGTAGAGCTCTGTCCCAACGTTTTCTGATATAATGTCAAAGATATTGGTGTGAAAAGCACTTTTTTTTTGGAGAGATTTGTTTGTGAGGCTTGCCGTTAGAGACAGTCCCGTTGGCTCAAGCTTATTTTTCTTTCATAGATGTTAGGTTCTCTCAGCGCAGACCTTAGAGAAGATTGGTGATTCCTGGTTGAATACTTGAGTCGAGAGAGTAATACAGGGTCGTCGGTCATCAGGGTTCCCAGCCTTACGATGAACAACTCTGCTCGTGACATCTTCCAGTGAATGACTGACTTGCTTTAATGCCGGCTTTACATAGTCTTTTAGTCGACGAATCGTTTCTGGAAATGGTAGTAAACACGTATTTGTGGGCAAGGTAGTTTAAACTTAGGTGGCCCTTAAAATGACCGATGAGACTGATGGATAAGTAGGGAACGTAAATATTAATTATGGTCCCGAAAAGGTCTAGTGATGAAATTTTCAGTTATTCCTTATTGTTATTCTTGATGATGGAGAGCCAGCTGCGGGTAGCTTGACTCTTGTTCTTGGAGTCTCTGTATACGGAGATCATACTGAAGGGAGGCACGCCACTGACCAAAGAACATCTCGTCTTCATGTCGTTCCCCAGATAACTAACCGCTCATCGTTAGTTGGGAAAGTGGGCCTGAAGTATAACTTCTTTGTAGGTAAGATGGGATAATTGAACAGCCCCAAAACTCAAAAGAGTTGAGACAGGTTG
Source organism: Copidosoma floridanum (assembly GCF_000648655.2). The sequence continues at coordinate 308,257 of NW_019379506.1, read as the reverse complement.
TACTCTTGCTAGACACGTCTTCTGGTATTCTCCCGGAGACATTGACGTTCTGAACGCCATTTTTCGGTGACACTCGGTTATCTTAGTGATCCGGGGTAAAAACCGATTTATTGTGCTTGCCCATGAAAGAAGAGTGTCATCAGTAGCCAGGATGCCCAGCCGCACAACTAACAACTTTGTTCTTGGGTTACTGCCGAGTGCCAATCAGCTAATACGAAAATCGACAACTTCACGGGACATCTTATAACCACTCTTCACTATCTTTGATTGTGGGTGGCTTTAATTTCACATCGACGCTACCTAGTGGATCTTACTGAATTAAAGCGCAAAGCCAGCTTATTTTAGCAATACTTTAAGCTTTCTTATCGCTACTGTTATTAACTTTTTCAAGAAAAAAAACTATGCAAAAACCATCTCCAAATCATCAAGAATCAGTACGTTAAATTTCAGCCAAATCGGTTAAGTAGTTTTCGCGGTTAGCGATTACAACGGTTTTAGCAACTTTGCTTTATATATTAGTAAGATGTAACGAGTGGTAGAGTGGTAAGATAATGTGTTGGGTTGTAGTAGACTATAATTAAACATAACAAAACGTAACAAACTGTAACTGTGGTCCAAATTCCAAACAAACTTTACATTACATTACAAAAAATTGCGGTTTCCTACGTTTTTTACATTAATTTTTTCCGTTGAGGTGACACTTGTAAGTAGTATATCATACGAAAACTAATGTTTGTATATGTCTCACAAATAAATTAAGTTGACTATGAAAGCTTAAGTTACCACTCACTTAGGGAAAAAACCATAATTTTTACCGTGGTTATCCTAACAAAAATTACCATGCGGACGGTAATCGTGGGGCAAATCGACATCTTGAGACTTTTTGACCTTACTTAGTCAGTTTTTACCTTCTGACAGTAAAAATCGTCGGGTGCACAACAAAATTTTCCCCCACTGCTCTTGTATATAGATGTATGTAGATAGATTATTGCAATGTAGCATCATTTGTTCAACTGGTCCGTACTCGGAGATAAAATCATCTAATGATTTTAAAAAAATTACACATGTTCCTTATAGTGTCTATGTAACAATAGTATCCATCCAATCATTAAAAACATTATTATTATTAATGCCAAAATGATTCTAACCTAAAAACATGCAATATACACATTTACTCAAAGAAAGTCTGTCACGAATTTCCGAAATTAACATTTTTCTTTGTACGACATTATTCAATTAGGTCTCAAGAATACGTGTATGAATTTTCAGGTTATAATATTGAAAAAAAACATTTAAGAAGCTATTTAGCTCCAGACGTAAACAACGGAGTCAGTGTATTTTACTAAATAGCTTCCCAACTGTTTACGTTTATTATGATGACCTAAAAATTTGTACACCTTTTCCTGAGATCCAATTGAATAATGTCATGTAAAAAAAAATGTATAATTGAAAAATTTATAACAGACTTTTTTTGACTGAATATACATGTTTTATGTTTTTATAATTATTTGCACATTATTGATAATGCTGTTGATTATTAAATAGATACTGTTGTTACATAGAAATTATGAGGAACGTGAGTAATTTTTTTCAAATCATTTGATGATTTTATCTCAAAGTACGGACGAGTTGAACAAAAGATGCTACATTGCAACAACCTATCCATATACATCGATATGTGGCGCCTTCGACTATCGTCAAGGCACACACAGGCGGTCGACGCAAGCAGCAGCTGAAGCCACGCGAGGTCTTCGCGCTGTCCACGCCGAGCGGCGCTGCCGCCGCCTTCTCTAGCCGCCAAGCAGCTACCTAGTGTGGCGCGCGTCCAGCCCACACCAGTCAGAGCTCGACCCTCGCATGAGCCGCATCCGCGCACGCTCACGCTCGCAGCCTCCGCTGCCGTCACAGCTCTCGACACTTCGCCGTACCATTTTGCCTTCTGTTCTTTGTATGCTAATAAAGCGCCATTTATTGAGTACACTCGAGTGAGCATCTTTGAGCGCCTACCCTCGCCTTTAACTTCCTTGAGCTCCGGGACCCGCTCAGCTGATCCCAACAGTGGTGACCCCGCCTGAAAAAGTTTCGAGGTGAGCTAAACAATTGCGTGTTTTTTTTTTTTGGCCTTTTTTCTTTTTTTTTTCGGCGAGCAAGGCGACTCATCTCGCTCGCGCGGCTCGCCTTGCAGTGCGCGTGCTTTGTCCGGCCCGCCGCCATTTTGAGCAAAAGCCCGCGCGCTCGCTCGCGTTCGTGGAACACGGCCATTGTCAACTCGGGCGACGCTACGAGCCACGCGCCAACGTGCCCTCACTCTCTCTCTCTCGCTCTCGTGGACCGTTTTAAAAAAGACAAGGACAAAGACAGAGTGAGAGGTTGTGTGACAGTGCTGTGCAGTGCAGTTTTTTTTTTTACACTCGTCTCGCCGTCGGCACTCGCCATGGCCAACAACGACAGTGGTGTAACTCCCCCCAACGACAATGGTGTAATTCCCCCCGGCGACAATCCTACTGGAGGCGCGAGCCCCACGGGTGACGACATTAACCCNGCCTCCGCTGCCGTCACAGCTCTCGACACTTCGCCGTACCATTTTGCCTTCTGTTCTTTGTATGCTAATAAAGCGCCATTTATTGAGTACACTCGAGTGAGCATCTTTGAGCGCCTACCCTCGCCTTTAACTTCCTTGAGCTCCGGGACACGCTCAGCTGATCCCAACAGATATATATAAGAGCAGTGGAGGGAAATTTTGTAGGGTACCTGACGATTTTTACTGTCAGCACGGTAAAACTTGACTAAGTTAGGTCAAAAAGTCCTAAGATGTTGCTTTGTCCCACGATTACCGTCTGCACGGTATTTTTTGTAAGGACAACCATGGTAAAAATTTTTTTTTTCTCAGTGTACGATGTGTATCATTCAGTTAGTTATGCTTTTTGAGGATAAAGAACCTTCGAAAGCTGAGATAATTCTGAATAGTAGTGTTGTAAACAAAAGGGTGCGCAAACTGCGGCCTGATCCGATTTTTCTGGAAATTTTATGGGCGCGTCGTGAACGAGCTTATTCTTTAACTAATTTAATTAAAATAATTCGACTATGTCTGAGATTTACATCGATAGAGAAATACCTTATAATAGTAAAGAGTGAACTGATGCAAAAATACGGATGAGGTCACTGTCACAGTCACTACTGTATATAGTAGTGACAGTGACAGTGAGAATAGTTTTAAAGGATTCACTAATGCTAACTGTGACTGGAATATGTGAACAAAAATTAATTTCAGTTGTATACGGGTGTTCAGAAAAAATAGTTAGACATAGTGACAAGTGTGTATGGTGTAATAAAATTTGTCATAGAAAAAAATAGAAAAAACAAAAAAGGTGAATATGTGTGGGGATTATATAACAGTCTTAATGGTTGATTGTGCTACGACTGCCAATTCAAGGTAAATTAATATTAAAAACTGATATTTAGTTTATATTGCAGCTACCAATCGTCGTCATGGATAAAGTAAGCATTTAATAATTTTTTTAGCATAATAATTTTTTAAAATACTCTCAATTTTCGTAAAGTATAAAATTTTCAAACAAAAACCGTAAGCTGAACCAATACTTGAAACGAGGCCAAATAGCCTCAATATTCCAAAATGCTCTCGCTAATGCAACAAATATACAAAGAGCAGAAAGTCAAAGCCTTTCCAAATTTTTTTGTTTTTCAGGAGCTGTATATACGCTAAGAGGAGGAGAAGAAAACGCCGAAGGGGAATCAGCTGACCTGCAAAGACATAACAGTGCCAGGGAAAAAGGACAAAAAATATGAATGCGACTACCGGGACACACAGCAGCTGCTACGTCAAAAGTGACAGTGAGGGGAGATACGTGGCAGCAGCAGTGGCGGCGGCCATTGCCCAAGCAAGAAATTGCTAGCAGGGCATCATGTAAAATTATTCCATATGTCCTAATCCTACTGAATTGGCACTCCTTGATCAATACTTCTCGATCAGTATCAACTGAACAAGTACGAAATATCAGAATTTTGTCAGCTGCGCTCATTCAAGGTCGTAAACACTTGCTAGAATAGTGAATCAAGGAGGATCAGCTCAAGTGTATCAATGTATCAAAGAGCTTGATGAGTTCGTTAAGCAGGTTCATCTGGCCCTTACACTTAGTGTCTTCTTAATAAGGTTATACATTGTTTCGATGAGGAGATCGATCAGTTCCAAAAGATAGTACCTCATTTAAGAAGGTCTCCTACAAGCCGGATTAAATATTCTTGTTGCGCAATGTTGTGCATATACATCTGAGTCAAGACATATCTGAAAATCTACACAATGCATTACTATTGATTACAATACCTGTTATGTAAAAAATAAAATAATGTTTATCGTTACAGGTGGCTGATGCAATCTTTGGCATGACCTGTACTAGTTGCGCACACGCATCTGCAATTTCCCGACTGGCTCATCAGTTTCTTTAGTACGCTGATGGTCCAAGACTCACTGGAGTGTTTTAAAGCCACGATTACTCTACACGTGTACCAGAATACTTAAATTTGTGTGCATAAACCCACCAAACATCATGAACAGCTGACAACGAGAGCTCTCATTGATCTGGTTGAGGGTTTCGATTCCTTCGAGGGCCTGCTCTATTTTCTTAGATGAAACGTAAACTTAAGCCAAAACCAAGAGATGTACTTCAAGTATATTCAAGCTGCTTGTAAGATCGGTCAAATCAAGGAAGGCGAGCGCATCATCTTATGCAACCACTCCGATTTCATCCACGATCTTGTGTTCTACCTGTACATTAAAATTTGTCAATTTCATTGTCAATCTATCTCACCTGCCCGTTGAGATCCTCTCGATGTTGACTGCTCAGAGGACATTGTCAAGAACCTTACCCTCATCGTACATGGCCTATTTGAGACGAGCTAGTCAAATAAGCTTTTGCCAGTAAATTTTTTCTTCAAGTTTTTTACCAGGTAAATTTTCATCCTATTAATTAAAAAATAATAATAAAAAATGTTGAATGATAAATCTGTCTGATAACTTTTTTTTTTTT
>NW_019379506.1:278266-292734 GCF_000648655.2 Copidosoma floridanum | reverse complement strand
GGAAGATATAAACATTATTACTTCTGGATTGATGAACGATGATTTTAAAAAATCAGTTTGTAAGTACAACCCTAAATATAAAGACATTTACGATTAGATTTGACCAGCATCAAATATTACTCATTTTATTTGCAAAGTACGTGGTGGGAAACCAAAAGTAGCGAAATCGTACGTAGTAGAACATCACAATAAATCAGCCATACATGAGTATAACAAATGTAAGAATGCCGACATGATGGATAAGACTGATTTGGGGAAATATGATTTAGAAAAACTGTCTCGTCAACTAAAATTAAAAAATAAAAAAAATAAATGAATAAAAAAATGACTGCTTTATGAACGAAAAAAAATTTATCCTTTCAAATAATTGATACACTTTTATCGATTTTTCAAAAAATTGCCAATGATTCAGAAATATTAAAGAAATGTAATTTGGATAAAAAACAAAGTTCCAAAAATAATAAAAAATGTCATTGGTCCAGCCCGCTACAACAGATTGATAAATATTTTACAACAAACGAAGTTTAATGTTTTGGTTGATGAAAGTACAGATTTCACGACTGATTCCTCCATTTGTATTGTTGCAAGATATTACGATAATAAGTCATGACAAGTAAGAGTTGTTTTTTTTTACTTGCTACGTGTATACACAGGAGACGAACATCAAACAGCAAATGCAATCACGATTTGTGATTTATTATTGTCTCCTTTCATTGACAATGAGATACCTGTGACACAAATCATATCTTTTTGTTCTAATACTTGTAATTTAGTGATGGGTAGTAAGATTTCCGTATCATCGTATCTGAAAGAAATTATTCTAGGAATCAAAACAGTTAAATGTAATAATCATCTTCAAAATCTTGTTGGAGAAAGTGCAATAAAAGTATTACAAATATAAAAGTATTCAAGACCCTATTTATAAAGTATATCATTCTTTTATACTTGACATGTATATGCGACCGCAGAAACTTAACATTTTATTTCAAAATGAAAAACCATTAATTAATCAAAGTGATGACTATTTTAGAATAGAGTATTTGTACTTTTTTTAAATATATTTAGAAGATGAGTACGTTGATAACACAGTAATTGCTGAAATCGATCCTTTTTAAAAATCTTGTAGGAAATCGTTAGAAAATATTCGCTATTCTAAAACTGTTTCAGATAATGCTTCAAGAGTTAAGAGAGCCAATAAGATTGCAAAATTCAGAAACGGCTCTCGTCAATTTTACAGTATTTATAAAATTCTTGCATCCAAAGAATGCTTTGAACCTAAAATATCACGCACAAAATTCTGACTTGTATTTGTTATTTTTTCATTTACAAAATTTGATAGATAATGAAGATTTGGATGAAATGAATAAAATAAATTATGAATAGGCAAACTAACTACTCCATCATTTCGATAAGAAAGTATTGAAAAATAAAGATCAAGCCCTTTTCTGGAAAAAAGTCGGCGATCAAATTGGTGATAATGGTCAACCTTTGTTCAAAAATTTATCAAAATTTTGTATTAGTGGCAATGACAAGCCCTTACTCTAATGCTAAGCCAGAACGTACGTAAAGTTTAAAAAATTTACATAAAAGCTTGCATAGAGGATCAATGAATTTTGACGTATTGCGTGCACTTTTACACAGTCATGTGAGTACATACATAAAATAAATGGCCCCTTAAATTTTAAATTTACACTAGGGATGTTAAAAAAACTATATATTATGCTTGGATGATAATTTTAAAAACAAGAGAAATATTGATTATTTAGATGATTATGATGGACAAAAGATTAGCGATGAATATTTGAATGACTGTCAAGCGGAAGGAAGTTTCTACAAAAGTGTAAAGAAAAATTCAAAGTTAGACTTTGAAGATTTATGTACCACACTCAGTGATGACCAAAATTATTATATTCCAGGTACTACAAGAATAAATCAATATTGTCGAAGAAGATAATAAATCAACACTTGATAGAGGATCCCGCTTCAATCCAGTTGGATTGTGGTTTCCAATAAAATGGTCTAAAATTTGAATATGTGATAGTTCATTACTTTCTAAACAAAAGTTCCCATGGGTGCAAGACCCAAAAATGCACAGTTTTTGAAAATATAATTATATAAGTAGCCGATTTTGGAAAAAATTAGTTTGACATGCGGCGCAATTCCATGTATATAATGTACTAGCAGCCCCCCGTCTCGGCTTCGCCCGAGACTTACAAAATGGAACACCGTAGTGTGTTAACATGACTCGACGGCTCTTACGAAAAACAACGAAACTCAGATTTTCCTATTTAAAATAACATTGGAATTTCTGAGTTCCGTTGTTTTTCATGAAAGCCGTCGATTGTAATGTGAAACGTTTTTCAGTTAAAAACTTTTACATTTGTTCCTGACACTTCTCAGAAAAAAAATCTATTTATTAAAAACATATTTGTTCGCAATCCATACAGCTTATTTGGTCAAATAATAAGGTGTAAGAATTAAAAAATTATAATCATGCTAAAAAGTACCATGCGTTCCTTATGCCATAAAATAATTGTTGGCCATAAGAAGCGGTTGATTTGCAGTTTCTCCCGTATAATTTACGAAAAGGGCTATTTTTTAAAGCTGTTAAGATTTTAAACTCCTAGAAAATATATATTAAAAAAAATTTTTCTACTCTTATCTCACAACTTTATTACCAGAGCAACAAAGTCCTGGAGCTTAATCTCTACATTTTTTATTGCCACAGAAATACAAATATATTTTCTACTTATTTAAAAATTTTAATTTAGATCTCTTAAGATCTAAGAGATTACTGTGAGGGTAAAAAAAAGGTTGATCCCTCACGTAATGGATTCTTTGTTTGGCGATTTTGGCTGTTCCAATCTTGATAAATTTTCTGCGTCAGTTTCTTGATGCCTTACATTGTATTCATTAGATACATTTAAAGTTTTCTTTCCAATACACCCTGTTGCGACTATTAGCATACTTACGACTTTTGTGACCCCTAAGGGCTATTTTCTGTCAACTTTGTTAAGTTCTAATACATTTGTTGGCAAGGTAGTTCAACGTCCGATGGCCATAAAAAAGACCGGTGAACTTCTTAAGTATACTCTTTCTTGACTGAAGTTAACAACAATTGTGACTGCCTGGATACCTCAGGGTGATCTTCTCTGGCCTGATGTTGAAGCCCCAGGCTGATTGGGAGAAAAATTACTAAGTCCGAAGCTTTGGGGCTAGTTGTAGTGCTCTTCCCTAACGTCTCCTAATATAACGTCAAAAGCGTTGGTGTCTAAAGCACCTTTTTTTCGCAGACTCAGTTGTTTTGATGATCTAAGGTGGAGAGATTAGTAGAGATTGGTTCGTAATGCTTGCCCGTTGGAGACTCCTGTTGGCTCAAATTTTTTTTCCTTCATAGCTGTTAGGTTCATCCAGCGCAGACCTTGGAGAGGGTTGGAGCAGGAGATGCTCTGGATAGACACGTCTCCTGGTATTCCCCCGGAGACGTCATCGGTTAGAATAAATTTTTTATTGGTGGCACTCGTCAATCCTGGAAGTTCGGGGTGATAGTAGACCTAGATTATTTGCCCATTGGAGAAGAGTATCGTCGGTAACCGGGATGCCCAGCTGCACGTCAATCATATACATTCTCGATGCAGCTCGATGAACTGCTGGAGAACGACTGTATCTTTCTTCGAGACGCTCTGGCGTATTATAACGACACTTATTTAATTCTGTAGCAGATAGCTTCGATTTTATGTCAATGCCACCTAGCAGATCCTACGGAACTAAAGTGAAAAGCTAGCGTATTTTTGCAAAACTTTGAGCTTATTTATTGCTATTGGTATTTAATTTTTCAAGATAAAAACCATACTAAAACCATCTGGGAAGTTTCAAGAATCGGTATGCAATATTTCAGCAAAATTGGTTCAGTAGTTTTCACGGTTAGTGATTACAATGATTTTAGCGACTTTGCTTTATATATTAGTATAGTAAGATATAGCTCGCTCGATGTACAAGGGTATGATCGGAAAGGGTTATGTCGAAAGCATCTACCATTCTAGACTATCAAGGGGGGCTATATAAGTTATTCTAGTTTAGTCAATAGCAGCGTAGCTCTTTGGCATGATTGTCTTGTATAGTAGATCTATATCAAGGTAACGAAAAAAATCTCTAGTATAAAAAGGTGCTAATCGTAAGTACCGGATAAAAAATTAGCTTTATAACTTCTTAACTATAGATAGCCAGAACAATACTTAATCAGGTTCATTAATACAAGTTGTCATTACAACAATTCTTATTTAAATAAACAAACAGACTCTAATTTTCAACTACATGTCGATTATTTAACAACATTGTTATTTGCGGAGTCTATGATATTATTAATAAAGTTAATCATGTGCTAATAAAAAGTATATTTTTTACTTAAACTCCTCTGACTATTTTATTTCCACTATTGCTTACAGGTACAGTGAACTTGGATCTCGACTCCACCACCACTTCCTCGTCCAGTTCCAAAAACCTACTATTTGTTAATCCTGCGTTATCTTGAACCCTTTTCCGTAGCAATGCTGATTTCGAGACACAATATCGAGTTTCTCTAAGACAAATTACAATCTCTTGCGAGACATAACACCTTTTTCCTTACAACTTTTTTTTTAAAGATTAATTAAACCATGTTATCCTTACATTACAAGGCCATTGTTAAGATTTGTTAGTGTTAAAATTTTTTAAAATAAATAAATAATAATGTGATAAAGCAGAATATAGACTCTTGGAACCCATTAAATAATTTTTCATTTCCAAATAAGATTTAAAGCAGTTCCCAGCTGAAATGTTTGATAAGCTTTACTTAAAAACAAAAAAAAAACAAACAAAAAATAATGGACCATCGTCAGAGTTTTCTGACAAAAATCTTTAATATCTTGTTACTTTGCAATAAACACTGTGAAATGAAACAAGTTCTAATGGATTCTAAGCAGTACCTAGCTGATGTCTACGATAAGATCTACTTGTATTTTAAAGTCAAAGTTTCCAGCGTAGTGATTTTTAAGAACGTGCTTCTTTAAGACACCCACTGTTGAATACAATTTTAAGAAAAATGTCAAGCTTAAATGTTTATATTAATAGCTCATAACTTTGCGATAAACACTGTAATAAAATCGACTCGTGGCTTAAAGTTAAGGTTTCCCACACGAGGATCTTTCATAGCGTGTGTCTTTGTAAGAAATACTGTCGAAAAAGATTTCTAGCAGTGCCCAAATGATATGGTTGATGAGTTTTACTCAAGTACCACAGTCGAACACTGTAATAAAATCGACTCGTCGTTTAAAGTCGAGGTTTCCTGCGTGGGGATCTTTGATAGCGTGGTTTTTTTGCAAAAAATGCTGTCTGATAATATTGTCAGCATTTCTTAACTGATATCTGCTATAAGCTTGACTCATCGTCAAAGTTTTCTGTGCAGCAACGTTTCATAACCTTTTTTATACATTTTCTTCTTTGCTGGCAAAGTTGTCAGGTAAAATTAGTTCTTTAAGTTTAGCTCAAGAGCCATTGTCAAAGTTGTCCTTGCGGGGATCTTTGACAATGCATAACTTTGCCACAATCACTGTTGGATAAAACCTGTTAGTGTACATTTTTAACTTGGTCTAGCTAATATCTTTAATAAGCTCGACACATGGTCAACAGTCAAAGATTTTTGATAGCTTTTTTTCGCAAGAATCACAGTCTGATGAAACTAGTTCTTACTGATTTTCAGCAGTACCCAGCTCATACCTCTGGAAGTTTGACTCGTGATTAAAAGTCAAAGATTCCCACGCGGGAATGTTTGATAGCGTCTACCTTTGTTAGACACTGTCAAATAAGATTTTTAGCATTGCCTAGCTGATATGGTTGATAAACTTGACAGAAGAACCATTGTCAAACAATGTAATGATATTGACTTGTGGTTTGAAGTCAAGGTATCCCACTTGAGGATCTTTGATAGCGTGTATCTTTGTAAGAAACACGGTGAAAAAAGACTTTTTGCAGTGCTTAGTTAATACGGTTGATGAGTTTTACTCGAGAACCATTGTTAAACACTGTAATAAGACCGACTTGTGGTTTGAAGTCAAGGTATCCCGTGCAAGGATCTTTGATAGCGTGTATCTTTGTAAGAAACACTGTGAAATAAGACTTTTTGCAGTGCTTAGTTAATACGGTTAATCAGTTTTACACGAGAACCATTGTTAAACGCTGTAATAAGATCGACTTGTGGTTTAAAGTCGAGGTTTTAGGGACCTTTAGTAACCTATTTTTTTTTGCGCAAGAAACGATGTCTTATTATATTGTCAGCATTTCTCAGTTGATATCTGCCGTAAGCTTGACTTATTCTGCAAGTTTTCTACGCAGCAACTTTTGATAAACTTTTTCTTACTATTTTTCTTTGCAAGACAAATTGTCAGATAACACCTGTTCTATCAGCAGCACCCAAGCATCATTGTCAAAGTTTTCTGTGCAGAGATCATTGATAGGGTATTCTCTTCGCAACAATCACTGCCTTTGGGTGAGATGATATTAAGTCTGGCAGTTTGCACACAAGCAGACTCGCTTTTATTCTAATAGTCCAAGTTTGACTTGTTTTTAAAGTCAAAGTTTTCCACGCAAAGACAGCTTTTAGTGCTAAACACCGTACGTGAATCAGTACGAAAAGTCTTTCTTGGTTACGAAAAAAAATTATATCATCATTATGTTAAATTTCACTATATTTTTAATCTGTACAGAAATATCAAATAACAAAGTTTGAAGTCCGAGATCCAGCATTGTGTTTAGTTGTTTATTTTCTACCATTAAATAAATACAATTATTTCTCAAATACACTGTATTAATGAAGTTTAGAGAAAAGATCGTACTATTCTGTACATCAACTATATTACTCTATAAATTTAGCCAGACAATATGCCAGTCATGTAGCCAGACATCTAGCCATCCTTGTAGCCGTCAATTTAGCCACAAATAAAGCTATACATTGAGCCATACTTTGTTAAATACTTCCACTCATATGTTAAGCCATACGTTCAGCCATACATTCAGCCACCATTGAGCCAGATATTGTGTCATACTTTGAGTAATATTTGAAGCCATACATTTAGCCGGACATCGTGATTTACTTGGAGCTATTTTTTTAGCCATACTGTTAGGCATACTTTTACAGTCATAGTTTAAGCCGTACTTTTAGCCATACATTTACTCATACTTTGAGCCATACTTTTACTAATATATTTAGCCAGACTTTCAGCACGACATTCAGATATACATTTAGCCAGACGATAAGCCAAATTTTGTGCCATAGCTTTAGCAATACTTTAAGCAAGTCTCTTATCAAAACAAGCACCACAAATTGATTTTTTGATTATTACATTTTAACAACTGAATTATATGTAGTGCCATTAATCTTCCGTTTTTGAGGTGTAATGACCGAAGCAATAACTTTTGATTTGTTCTTAAGATCAACAAACCTCTGAGTTGTAACATGAACCTGCAGTTGAAGTATCCAGTCACAGTGTTTGCAGTAAGAGGGCCAGAAAGTGAGAAAATTAAAAGTTAAACCAGATTAAAAACATCCTTAAAATCTGACTTTAATGATTAAAGGAGAAAGTGGGTCATCATTAACATGAATACGGAAGATTTTATTACTGCATTATAATTATGTGTGAGTGCCTATACGTTCTCAAGGCATCGTCTTAGTCAGTTACGTTGGAACTACTCATATGCTTTCGGGCATACTTATGTGACCAACTCGGATCATACGCGTACAAGGTAGAAAAATTGTTTCACGTTTTCGACACACATTTTAAAGTTACTTAAAACTTGTGTCAACTATCGCGGAAAATTTTTCTTGGCTACAAATAATAATTATATAATTATTAGGTTTAATTCCACTGCGCTTGTAACCTGTACAAAAAAAAAACAAATGACAAAGTTTGAAGTTCAAGGTCCAGGACACTGTTCGATGTTATATTTTTTACCATGTAATAAACACATTTTCTTTCAAATTCACTTATTTTCTCACATTCCTGTATGTATGCAGAAGAAAAAAAAGTAGTGTCCAGTACAAGTGAACATAATCTTTTTAATAAGAAAATAGAGCATCCTCATTAAGAGTAAAACGTGAAATATTTAATTCATAAGTGGATCATTCTATCAACAATGGGCTATTTCGTATCCCTGTCGATTATCAGTGTCATTGTTCTGAAGAGCATCCACATTGTAGTAATATGACATATTACTTTATCTAAGAAATTTTTTATATTTTAACAACAATTGTTCAAATGAATATCATCTTGTCACGTACTTAAATTTTTTTAGAATGAAGTGTTTGCTGAATAATGTGTCTGTAAAAATTTTTTTTTCATGTGACACAAGTTTCAAAAGTATATAAAAAAACAAGTAACATATTTTTAAAATATTTGAAAGAATTAAAAGTGTCACCACAAGATGACTTTATCGCAGATATCAGGTAGATACTGCTGAAAATCTACACAAACTAATTTTATTTAGCAGTGATGATTTCGAAGTAAAACGATGTAGAATATCCCCTCACATAAAACTTTGATAATGGGCTTCAAGTTAAGCTCATTAAATATATAAAGTAGACACCGCTGAAAATCCGAGAAAACTGGTTTAATTAGACAGTCATTATCGCACAAAATATAGCTCATATTGGCTTAATGTGTGGCTGAATTAACGGCTGAATGTATGGCTAAAAGTATAAATAAATATCTGGTAACGTGACTGGCATATTGTCTGGCTAAATGTCAAAACTTGTATAGTTAATAAACAGAACTGTAAAATCTTAGCTCTTTTAACCCTCATAATGAAATTAAAAAATATCTGCTTACTGAATAGTACAAAATACATATATCATCGAACAGTATTCTGGACCTCGAACTTCAAACTTTGTAATTTATTTTTTTTGTACAGGTTACAGACGCAGTGAAATTGAACCTAATAATTATATAATTATTAGGTTTAATTCCACTGCGCTTGTAACCTGTACAAAAAAAAAACAAATGACAAAGTTTGAAGTTCAAGGTCCAGGACANTTTTCTACCTTGTACGCGTATGATCCGAGTTGGTCACATAAGTATGCCCGTATGCATATGAGTAGTTCCAACGTAACTGACTAAGACGATGCCTTGAGAACGTATAGGTACTTACATATAATTTTAATGCAGTAATAAAATCTTCCGTATTCATGTTAATGATGACCCACTTTCTCCTTTAATCATTAAAGTCAGATTTTAAGGATGTTTTTAATCTGGTTTAACTTTTAATTTTCTCACTTTCTGGCCCTCTTACTGCAAACACTGTGATTGGATATTTCAACTGCAGGTTCATGTTACAACTCAGAGGTTTGTTGATCTTTGGAACAAATCAAAAGTTATTGCTTCGGTCATTACACCTCAAAAACGGAAGATTAATGGCACTACATATAATTCAGTTGTTAAAATGTAATAATCAAAAAATCAATTTGCAGTGCTTGTTTTGATAAGAGACTTGCTTAAAGTATTGCTAAAGCTATGGCTCAAAATGTGGCTTATCGTCTGGCTAAATGTATATCTGAATGTCGCGCTGAAAGTCTGGCTCAAAGTCTGGCTAAATATATTAGTAAAAGTATGGCTCGAAGTATGAGTAAATGTATGGCTAAAAGTACGGCTTAAACTATGACTGTAAAAGTATGCCTAACAGTATGGCTGAAAAAATAGCTCCAAGTAAATCACGATGTCCGGCTAAATGTATGGCTTTAAGTATAACTCAAAGTATGACACAATATCTGGCTCAATGGTGGCTGAATGTATGGCTTAACATATGAGTGGAAGTATATAACAAAGTATGGCTCAATGTATAGCTTAATTTGTGGCTAAATTGACGGCTACAAGGATGGCTAGATGTCTGGCTACATGACTGGCATATTGTCTGGCTAAATTTATAGAGTAATATAGTTGATGTACAGAATAGTACGATCTTTTCTCTAAACTTCATTAATACAGTGTATTTGAGAAATAATTGTATTTATTTAATGGTAGAAAATAAACAACTAAACACAATGCTGGACCTCGGACTTCAAACTTTGTTATTTGTTTTTTCTGTACAGGTTAGAAACACAGTGAAATTGTACATAATAATGATATAGTTATTTTTCGTAACCAAGGAAGACTTTTTGTACTGATTAACGTACGGTGTTTGGCACTAAAAGCTGTCTTTGCGAGGGTAACTTTGACGTTACAAAAAAAGTCTAACTTACAGAGGTAAAGACTGGGTACTACTGAACATCAGCAAAAACTGCCAGTCTACAAACGGCCAGACTCTATGTAATCTCAGCCTATGTCCGTGATTGTTGCAAAGAAAATACACGATCAATAATCATTGCACAGGAAACTTTGACCACGATTCTTGAACTCTGCTAATGGAACAGGTGTTACCTAACAATTTTTTATGCAAAGAAAAAAAGTATGGAAAAAGTTATGAAAATTTGCTGCACAGAAAACTTTGACGATAAGTCAAGCTTATGAAAGATATCAACTCAGCAATGCTGACAATATTATCAGACATCACTTCTCGCAAAAAATAGGTTATCAAAGATCTGTGCGTGGAAAACTTCGACTTTAAACTACGAGTTGATCTTATTACAGCGTTTGACAATGGTTCTTAAGTAAAGCTCATTAACCGTATCATTCTAGCACTGCTGAAAATCTTATTTGACAGTGTTTCCTATAAATATACAAGCTATCAAATATTCTCACCTGGAAAACCTCGACTTCAAACCACAAGTTAATCTCATTACAGTGTTTAGTTCTTGTGTCAAGCTTATTAACCATATCAGCTGGGCACTGCTAAAAATCTTATTTGTCAGTTTTTCTAACAAAGGTAGACACAATCGGTAGACCGAGCGGGAATCTTTGACTTTTAATTACGAGTCAAATTTACAGGGGTGTGAGCTGGGTACTGCTGAAAATCAGTAAGAACTGGTTTTACCAGACTGTGACTCTTGCGGAAAAAAGCTATCAAAGATCTTTGCCTGCAAAGAAAAAAAAATACAATAAATGTCCTAAAATGTTGCTACACAGGAAACTTTGACGATAAGTCAAGCTTGTAGCAGATATCAGCTGGGAAATGTTGACAATATTGTCAGACAGCATTTCTCGCTAAAAAACCACTCTATCAAAGATCCCCGTGCAGGAAACCTCGACTTTAATCCACGAGTCGATTTTATTAGTGTAAGACTGTGCTACATGAGTAAAGCTTATTTACCACATTAATTGGGCACTGCTTAAAATCTTATTTAACAGTGTTTCTCACAAAGATACATGTTCTCACAGATCCCCGTGCGGCAATCATTGAGTTTCAATCACGAGTCAGACTTTCAGGGGTGTGAGCTAGATACTGTTGAAAATCAGTAAGAACTAGTTTTATCAGACTTCGATTCTTGCGAAAAAAAACTATTTAAGATTATCTGTGGGAATCTTCGACTTTAGACCGTGAATCGAGCTTATTAAAGATATTGGCCAGGCATAGCTAAAAATCCGCATGAACAAGTTTGATCCAACAGTGATTATAGCAAAGTTATATGTTGTCTAAGATCCCCGCAAGGACAACTTTGACAGTAGCTCTTGAGCTAAACTTAAAGAACTGATTCTATCTGACAACTTTGCCTAGAAAGAAGAAAAAGTATGAAAAATGTTATGAAACGTTGCTGCACAGGAAACTTTGACGATGAGTTAAGCTTTTGGCAGGAAACCTTTACTTAAAACCACGAGTCGATCGTACGACAGTGTTTATCACAAAGTTACGAGCTATCGAAGGTCTTTGCGCGGGAAACTGGGCCTTGAGTAAAGTTCCTCAAACATTACAGCTGGACATTGCTTAAAATATTATTTGACAGTGGATCTCCCAAAAAAATACGTTATTAAAGATCTCGACGCAGAAAACTTTGACTTTTAAACAAGAGTAGAACTTAACGAAGATATTAGCTAGGTACTGCTAAAAATCTATAAGAACTTGTTTTATTTAATACTGTTTATCGCAAAGTAACGAGTTATCGAAGATCTTTGTCCAGAAAACTCTGACGATGGTACTTTTTTTTTACTAAAGTTCATAAAACATATTAACTGGGCACTCCTCAAAGTCTTATTTGACCATTACAATAAAATAATGGGTTTCAGGATTCTACATTAAGTTTTATCACAGTATTATTTATTAAATTTATAAAATTGTTATAGTAATGAATATTAACAATGCCCTTGTAATGTAAAGATAACATGTTTTTATTAATCTTTTTGAAAAAAGTTGTAAAGAAAAAGGTGTTATGTCTCGCAAGAGATTGTGTTTGTTTTAGAGAAACTCGATCTTGTGTCTCGAAATCAGCATTGCCACGGGAAAAGGTTCAAGATAACGCAGGATTAACAAAAAGTAGGTTTTTGGAACTGGACGAGGAAGTGGCGGTGGAGTCGAGATCCAAGTTCACTGTACCTGTAAGCAATAGTGGAAATAAAATAGTTAGAGGAGTTTAAATGTAAAATATATATTCCTTATCAGCAAACGATCGATCTCATTTATAATATGATAGATTCCACAAATAATTATTTTGTTAAATAATTGACATGTAGTTATAAAGTAGAGTCAGTTTATCTTTTTAAATAAGAATTTTTGTGATGACAACTCATATTAATGAACCTAATTGAGTATTGTTTTGGCTGTAGTTAAAAAATTATAAATCTCATTATTTATCGGTTACTCCCGATAAGCACTTTTTTATACTAGAGGTTTTTTTATCACCTAGATATATCATGCCAATGAGCTACGCTACTACTGACTAAACTAGAATATTTTATATATCGCTCATTGATAGTCAAGAATGGTGGATGCTTTCGACTAACCCTTTCCACTCATATCCCTGTACGTCGAGCGCGCTATAAACATTATATTTATGGAATGGCGCCGCATGCCAAACTAGTTTTTTCCAAAATCGGCGACTTAAATAATGATATTTTCAAAAACTGTCCATTTTCGGGTCTTGTGCCTATGAAAACTTTTGTTTAGAAAGTCATGAACTATTACATATTCAAATTTTAGACCATTTCATTGGAAACCACAATCCCATCCACAATCAAGTTACTACGTGTGCATTCACAAACTGATGAAATCATAGATATACTAGATCAAATAAGTCAAAAATTTGAAAATAAGAAATTTAGAAGTCGAAAATTTCAGAACGCAGTAATGGGGTCATTTACCCCTATATAGATTTAGAGACTAAGAGCTGAGGCCTAGGAGATAAATTTTTTGGAACCAGCCGTGAATATCACTGATATTGAGAAAACGTATGATTCGTGGATATCCGAAGAATTTTGGCGATATCGATGAACGGTGATGAGTTATGTTGGTACAAAAAAATTGCTACATGCAGAAATTTGTAACCAGCCGAAATTTTAAGATTATCAAGGGGGGGGGAGGAATCACTTTTTTGGCGTCAGAAATTTTAGGGGGTAATGCTCATCATCCCCGACTTCTGACGTCAAAAAAATGAATTCCCCTTTCCCCCATAGGATATTCTCAAAATTGCCGCAACTCAGTTATCGTCGTTATCGAGCATATATTATAGTAAAATACGTTTGCTGGAGTTAAGGACGTTCGGTAGTGTTAGCGGGGGGAAACATTTGCGCGGTGAGGGGAAACCAGCGATGAATGAAGATTTGGCAACGTCGTACGGGTCTTAAATGTTTGAGTGTTCATGTACACGCATCAGGTGTCTCTGCACACTCTACACTGTCTGCTCGTCTGCTGCGTACTGCGTCGGTTACGACAGCGTTCGTGTATCAATGTTTTTATGATAAAGCTGTAAGTGTTTGTTACATTTTCCGAATAGGAAAAATCATAAGCTTTCAGATCTTGGAAAAGACTTATTGACATTGTCTGTTGAAAACGCTCATAATGCAATAGTTGATATTGATTTATTAGAAAAATTAACCGCTACATATCTTTCATGGGATGATATTTCAACGAACGTGTTTTCCGTAAAAGATGTTCTTGCGAAAATTCAAAGAATTTCTGATGAAAAAATGTATTCGCCAACTTTTTCCCCCATGTCGTCTATCATTCCCAAAACAGTGATTAAAAATCTAAGTCAAAATAAAGTAGATTTTAATATTATTGTTGATAAATTTATGGAAGGTAATGATGGTTTAAGATCGTTTCTAATAAATGGGCAAAGCCCTTTAATCAAAAGAGCTACCAGTGTAAATAAAATACTTGAATTTTTAAATGACTTGACAAGTCTCATACAGCATGGGATGTCAGATAAGTAGGATGATTTCTAAGATGAGTGATTCAAACTATGAGCATGTGATTTTGTAATGTGCAAAAAAATTGTATCTTAAGAAGAAATAATAAATTTGAAATTAAAAAAAAAAAATAAATAGCGTGTTATTAACATTTATTGTTTTTTATGG
>NW_019379506.1:252417-272356 GCF_000648655.2 Copidosoma floridanum | reverse complement strand
GATTATGTTATATATTTTATTATTTCCTCAGGAAATAAAAAGCATAAAAAATGAAAAAAGTTAACAGCAGTGTCGACATTCATTTAGTTAACGATTTGATCCATGTTTTTTAGCAGAAAATCTCATTTTTTTATAAAAATTTTCGTCTATATAGATATTTAAAGGCAAAATATTAGTTAAAACACCAGTTATGAACTACTCAAAATCAGGGTAAAATTGGCACTTATGATGGTAAAAGAATAAAAATGTAGGAATGCATGTATTTTATAGTTCCACATCTTGAAAAAAATTTTGGCATAGCATGACACGACAATGCGAGAAAGAGGGCGTGGCCTAAATGGCTGGCTCGCCCAACCCAGCGCCACCGCTGGTACTTTTCGGAAAAACAAAATTTTTAGATAAGTTTTTAGGATACTTAGTAAAAAATGAGGGAGACAAAACCTTAACTAGTGTAAGATTAACATCCTACTAAGAGAAAACATTTCAAAAAATGGCTCTATGTGATGTAACAACTTTTTTAGAGTGATTGTTCGGAAAGACCTTTTCTTGGTTTCTTGGATAGTTTGCAAGAAGTTTGAATCCGATCATCTTCAAATTTTGTAGGGTTGATAAGAATCACAAAACCTATATTGTGTTAAAATTTGAGGTCTGAATAGTAGTTATAAATCCATGGACTACTAAAAAACAGGGTGAAATTATCACTTTTGGGCAATTTGCGGAAAAACGACAAGGTCTACTTGAGTTTTTTAAACTTTACGTACGTTCTGGCTTAGCATTAGAGTAAGGGCTTGTCATTGCCACTAATACAAAATTTTGATAAATTTTTGAACAAAGGTTGACCATTATCACCAATTTGATCGCCGACTTTTTTCCAGAAAAGGGCTTGATCTTTATTTTTCAATACTTTCTTATCGAAATGATGGAGTAGTTAGTTTGCCTATTCATAATTTATTTTATTCATTTCATCCAAATCTTCATTATCTATCAAATTTTGTAAATGAAAAAATAACAAATACAAGTCAGAATTTTGTGCGTGATATTTTAGGTTCAAAGCATTCTTTGGATGCAAGAATTTTATAAATACTGTAAAATTGACGAGAGCCGTTTCTGAATTTTGCAATCTTATTGGCTCTCTTAACTCTTGAAGCATTATCTGAAACAGTTTTAGAATAGCGAATATTTTCTAACGATTTCCTACAAGATTTTTAAAAAGGATCGATTTCAGCAATTACTGTGTTATCAACGTACTCATCTTCTAAATATATTTAAAAAAAGTACAAATACTCTATTCTAAAATAGTCATCACTTTGATTAATTAATGGTTTTTCATTTTGAAATAAAATGTTAAGTCTTTTTATACTAGAGATTTTTTTCGTTACCTTGATANGCATAACCAGCATATCGACAACATTATTCATTTGACGCCTGTTACCCCCTATCAGCCCTGGTATCTCTGTAAGGATTATATCCTGAAAGAGTTTATTAATGATGAATGAGTAACGATAAAACAAGCAAAGCAACAGCAGCTAAGCAAAGCGAACGCGAATATACTTATGGCCAATCCCACAGCTATGTTGACCACTAGCTGCAGTGCCTTTTGCACTGCCATCAGCAGCAACAGCACCCTGAACAGTTGAAACAGCATTATCTACAGTAGTAGTTGCAGTTTTAGTTGTAGTAGTAGTAGAAGTAGCAGCAGCAGCAGCAGCAGCATCAGCAGTAAAAGCAATAGCGTGATAACATACATACGTTGTTTGCGATTGCCTGTAGCTTGAGCAGCAGCTGGAACTTGGTGGACTACTGCATGTCCATTGATTGGTCGACTGTCGCTAGCTGGAACAGCAGCAGCAGCACCAATAACCTTAATTAGTTAACTGGCGCCAGCCTTGACAGTAGCAGCAGCATCAGCAGTAGCAGGAGGATTACTATGATTACTTTTTTTGTCAATTCTGACATTTTTGAATAAAAGTTTGTTCCTATCTACCATCACGTCGTTTTGTACCTCCATTACACAGTTTTCTATGAAAGAAAAATGTTACATTGTTCAAACTTAGAATAAAATTGATGATAATTCTTACCATCAAGAAATTTGTCAATTTATTGAACTGAGACGATTTTTTACAAACAAATATTAAAATTGGATGAAATTGTACCTGGTAAAAAACTTGAAAAAAAAATTTACTTAAGATGGCAAAAGTTTATTCGACTAGCTCATCTTAAATAGGCCATGTACGATGAGGCTAAGGTTTTTGATAATGTCCTCTGAGCAGTCAACATTGAGAGGATCTCAACGGGCAGACGAGATAGATTGACAACGAAATTGACAAATTTCAATGTACAGGTAGAACACAAGATCGTGGATGAAATCGGAGTGGTTGCATACGATGATGCGCTCGCCTTCCTTGATTTGGCCTATCTTACAAGCAGTTTGAATATATTTGAAGTACATCTCTTGGTTTTGGCTTAAGTTTACGTTTTATCGAAGAAAATAGAGCAGGCCTCGAAGTAATTGAAATCCTTTACCAGATTAATGAGTGTTGTGTAGTTTATTCTATTAAAAAATACGAATTTCGGTGTTCGATAAAAGTCGTAAGATTCGTTCGCGCAAATTGACAAAAGAATGTAAAGAAAAGACGATCGGAATGTATAAAAAAATCTTTGGCTTTTTGTGCATATAACTTTTCTTCTTGTGAAACTCTCTCTCTCTGATCGCATGTCACTTTGACCTTCGTGTTTAACCCTAAAAAAAAAAAAATTGAGATCGACTACAAGCTTGCGTCAATCGTGACCAAACATCGGCTTCCAGCGAGGCATTAACGATATTTTGTGGCAACGAAAAAAGCGGTCCTGCCTGGCCAGCAGACCCGAAAAAGCTGAGCTCCTGGCTCGCAATCTTGTTCAGGTTAAATGAATCTAAGCGACAGATTCATCGCAACCATAGTTTCTGACAAGGTACAATTATTATTTTAAACACCACAAACTTACACAAATATTAATTTACTTGAGTATATTTTGTTATTCTCATCCATGATTTACTAATGTACAACCCTTTGACATAATAAATCTGGTTTTTTGCCGAAAGGCTTTTTCCTGCAATAAGCTTCTTTCATTTTATACTATCTTGTTTTAAATACTCAAAAATCATCCCTTAATTAAATGTAGAGAGCGACTCTTGACTCCTGGGGTCTTACTCTCTACATGGCATTTCATTTTTAATTTGAAAACAGCTGTGCATTCTTCGTTACAATGAGAACTTTGTTTGTCAGCTGTTCATAATGTTTGGTGGGTACATGCACACAAATTTAAGTATTCTGGTACACGTGTGCAGTAATCGTGGCTTCGAAACACTCCAGTGAGTCTTGGACCATCAGCGTACTAAAGAAACTGATGAGCCAGTCGGAAAATTGCAGATGCGTGTGCGCAACTAGTACAGGTCATGCCAAAGATTGCATCAGCCACCTGTAACGATAAACATTATTTTATTTTTTACATAACAGGTATTGTAATCAATAGTAATGCATTGCATAGATTTTTAGATATGTCTTGACTCAGATTTATATGCACAACATTGCGCAACAAAAATATTTAATCCGGCTTGTAGGAGACCTTCTTAAATAAAGTACTATCTTTTGGAACTGATCGATCTCCTCATCGAAACAATGTATAACCATGTTAGGAAGACACTAAGTGCAAGGGTCAGATCAACCTGCTTAACGATCTCATC
The DNA here is from genome assembly GCF_000648655.2 of Copidosoma floridanum. The sequence continues at coordinate 268,632 of NW_019379506.1, read as the reverse complement.
AAGCTCGAGTGTTTGGAAGGGCAATTATGATGTGTCCTTATTTTACTTTAATTTCTCGAATCAGAGCATCTGTGTAATTTAAGGCGATATTTACAGTGCATAAAAGAAATTACGTCTATACTTCATACTGCAGGACAATTTGGTTGAGCTGGAAAAAAATGATTCCTCAAAAATTCAAAAAATTTTTAAGTGAAGGCTTTTTCACTATCCGTAGAAGTAATAGGTCTTTTTCTGGAGTTTCCTCTAATATGTTTATCAAAAACACCTGAATTATAAATTTTTTTGAACGGACGTTACGCACGGACGTGGAGTAACAGCAAGTGTAGTTTCTCGCTACCTAAATCAGTTTCGTTCTTGGCTGTCAGAGCGCTTGCCTTTTACTTAATGAGATGATTTTCTGTCTCTGTCAACTGGTGTCGTTAATATTGGAATTAAAAATTATCATTTAGCATTCCAAAGAGAAAAGCAAGCTATAGTACTTATTGCTGGAGAAAGTGCTAATAAAATAAGCTGGTTGGACTGACATAGGTAACTGGGTAACCAATTTAGGCCCAAGATGAGGCATTTTGTTTAACCTTAAGAGAGATATTTGCGTCGTCTTTGACCGATACGGTCAAATCATAATTTACAATTAAATTTTTTGTTTGTTTAATCCAAATAATTTTTTTCTTCGTTTTTATTGAAATAACTACTCCGCATTAAAATATTGAAAAAACTTTGTTATAAAAAGTTTTCATGAGGTAGATAACTAACTATAAACATATAATTTTTAAATATGTAAAATGAATTTTAGGAAGCATCTATTCCTCGTTATATCGAACGTAATAAAATCAGCTAATGAAGCTAGTTACATTCAAGCTGAGTGGTTGAGTCTCAAACTTGTTTAGTAAAGAACGTTAAAGACGATATGAAACGTACAATAATAGGTGACGCTTCATGTTATTAACTTTCTAATTGATAATCTTCTAAATCTGGTAAGAGTCAGGGCTAGCAGAAGACGTCTACTTCTGTTGAGGCTTAAGGTTACAAATGGGTTACTAATCTATTTAAAAAAATGATGACTTAATATCAAGGTAAAGAAAAATATCAGGAACGACATTTTGACTCTTTAATATAACACGTAAGGTAGTTTCAAGTAGTATTTAGGCGTTTTTCACATTACTCGTCAATTTACAGAGCTAAACGAAAAAAATTGTGTTTAATGTTGTCAATGGTATTCTAGAATCAAATCATGATTTTAAGGTGCCGTTTTGTTAAAAATTTTAAAATCGATCGATCTAGATTTTCCATGTAGCTCTTCAAATTAAACAAAACAGAATGTGAAATAAGAATGATAAACTACATGTAGGTATATGCATATTCATAAGCATTCTCCTTTCTCATACCTCAAATTGCTTAAAACCTGCTGTAATTTTGATACACTGGCGAAATTTAACCAAAAATAAATCGAATAAGCTCAATACTTTCTTCCTGATAAAACATTAAGTACTCAATTAAAAAAAAAAAAAGATAGGAATAAATTTTTTTTTAATAAATGCAAATAAGTTATTTAATATAAACAAGCAGTAATTAAACTTAGATTAGTTTCAGCTTAACGACAATTAAATCTATTAATACTAAATAAAACATCACTTGGCAAAAATTATTCAAGAATAACTTCCATTACAAAAATTACTCATGATGGATCTTTGTTTCTTTTTTGGTTTAGTTTTAATTGTTTCTCTTGAAGTTCTCCAATCTGCTTTTGTAAATCAATAGCTTCTGTCTCGTCCATTAAATCTTCCTCAACAGACTTTTTTCTGTTTACAATGGCTTTTAACTTCTCTTCTTGCTTTCGTAATTTTTTATTTTCTTTTTCTAATCTTTGTTTCTCTCTCTGTAATTGTTTTTCTTTTTTGATTTTTCTGTCTGCTATCTTTTTGAATTGCATAATTGACTTGGCGTTTTTTCCTTGATTCTCGATTTTCCATCTTTCTCTGCTTTTGACATTTTCATCGTGATTTATGTAGCAGGCACTGAGATCGATATGCAGTTGTAAACAAAAATGTGAGGTTATAGTCAAATCTGTCGTCAAACGGTGAATGGGGTCCGGTAATAGGAACACGTACGGTAGATGGGGTCCGGTAATGAGAACGGCAGTACGGAAATAGGAACACGACTTCTATTTCATATTTTTATTATAAAATCATTTTAACAAGCTCTAACACCTCAAAAAAATTTGGGTGCTCTCTTGAGATCCTAAATAACAATTTAAAATTTACTGAGTCAATATTCAGTATCAAACTGTCTTATAATCATGGTAACAAAATAAAGTGAATTTACGGGTGTACGGTAGATGGTGCGTTTACCCCTATAAAGAGTTCTCCGCCTCTTTGACATACATTATTATATGCCCTGCACACATGTAAAAAGAGCGAAAATGTTTTTTATAGAGTGTAGAGAAGAAATTTTGTGGTCTACATATATGCCTTGCAAAGAAGAAGAGTGTCTGTCCAAAGCCTCGTAAAGCGAGGTGCTTACGAGCTGTTATTCTCTGCGTCCTTTTCGTTTTCTCTGCACTACGGTTTTTATTATCTCAGCGTTCATTTTTTTTTTTACTTACTTGTCTGTCAGTCGGCTTGTCGTAAAATCTTAAAAGTAGCAATCTCTGACGGTTTTCGAAGAGAAGAGACATAACGAATATGAAAATTTCGATGCAAGGCATGACTAGTAATTATTCAGAGAGAGAGAGAGAGAGAGATGTAAAGAATAATTCAACACTTCCCGTGCGTAAAATTTTCATACGAAGGCTAAATTGTTGAGCGAAGCTATTTTTGTACCAACGAGATACTTTCAACTCGTATTAGTACAGTAGCCAACTTAAAATTGCATATTCTTACGATTATGAAGTGACCAACAATTCCTTGGTTATTGATATTTTCCTGAAACTATGTAATTTTTTTAGAATTCTAGTACATTAGCGCATTTTTGATACTTTTTCTTTTATATCTTGCTTAGAGTGATTTAATAGTAGTGAATTCATTATATGTTGAAGTGTATATTGCTAAAATATACAAACAGTACTATCAGTACAAAATCTAAGGCAAAAATTTTTTTAAAGTCAGTTGTTTCTTTAACCCAAACATGAGACAGCTGTTACTTTACTGCTTCTTCAACCATTTCAAGTTCGTTGTTATGTTTGCTAAGCTGTCAAAATGATGTTTGACAGGAAAATTACTTCCGTAATTTTACCGCTTTGAGATAGAATAGTAGCTTTCGTCACTGGTATGCTCCTCTAGGGTGATTCCCGAGCCCGAGGATGCTTGCGAAGCAACGCCCGAGGGACCTTTGTGATCTCTTTCTTATTTTTTCTACGAAGTAAAAAAAGGGTAAACGTCCAAATATTGATAAATAAAGACTAAGGTAGAAATGAGATCTTTTGAACACATTGAAAATAGTAGTTTTCCTACGAGTTTGAAAAGTCTATATTTGCGAACCGAGAGGTTTGCGGCCTGAGCCGTAGGCGAGGGACGTAACGAGGTTCGTAAAGGAGACTTTTCGAACGAGTTCCGGAAAACTGCTTTTTCGCCCGAGGAAGTAACAGCCTCCCAAAACCACCCGAGGGCGGAAAAAAAATTTTTTTTCAGTACAGTTTTTTATAGCAAATCTATCTTACAAATTAAATCAAGCTAGAAAATCTCGCATGTACTTATACGTTATACGTAAAGTGAGTATTTTTGATGTCATAGTTACAGGGTGAAATGTTAATTTAAATTAATGGTTGATTCCATAGAATATTAAATGCTCATTTTTGTTTTTGGAAGATTTCATCGCTTCTGCATTCTCAAAGAAAACTTTAAGTGAAAAAGCAGGGTATATCTAAGTAATTTAGAACTGTGCTTAATCGATCTGTAGTGGTCAGGGTTTAAAGGAAGAGTAGAGAAGAAAATAAATGATAATTATACATAAATGTGTGCAAAAAGGAAAAAAATTAAAATAGAAAAAAAATGTACGCCAACCGAGGAAGTAAAACAGCAGACAATACCCGATGGCCATATATCGGATGCGATGCACGAAGATACCTAAGTAGCTGGAAGATCACAAGTTCCTTTCAGGGGGTATGCATGTATCTACCAGTGCCATCTACATGTATTATAAAACTCGAGTGAAACATAACAAAAGTTAGAATAATCGCGCAACAGTATACGTAAATCGAAGTGGAGACCTATAAATCGTTAGTCGTGCGCCTCTTCTCAGAAATATGGCACGATTTTTACGAGGGGCTGGTTGGTAGAGAGAGAGAAAACTTGCTCTCTATCACTCTGTAGCTGCAACACTCTGCCAAACCCCTTCCTTGTATCCTAAAAAATTAAATATTCAAAAGGCTGCTTCGAGTGACGTGAGAAGCGATAGCTACAAGTGGTTTCATCCCTTTACATACACTCATATGACATAAGTGTTATGCACTAATCTTCTATGCGTGGAAGACAACATCCATGCTTTCATCTACATTTTGACTCTTTGAATCATCTTTCTGAACTACTATCTACAAATAACCATACTATTAAAAGGTAGCAATTTCGATGTACATGAGCGATTCCACATTTTATTCTTCATAAGCAAACTCAACTTTTTAAAAAAATCTAGTGGTCAGTGAATGCTTGGGTACCCAAGTATAAAGTTATACTTCTAAAAAATTATATAGCAGACAATATAATTATAAATATGAACGATATTAAGTAATAAAGTAGTGCAATTATCGTTTGAATGAGTATACCTACATGTTATTTGGGCGTGGTTTCAATGAATATTTTTATATTTAATAAACAAACGATTATCAGAAACAGATTACGGCACCATGAAATATAAAAAATATGTAGGCTGGATAGAAAAGACTGTGCGCTTTCATCGAATCTTACGATGATTTCAAAACAACTTCATCATCTCAACATCCCTACATCACGCTCATATCTGTCATCATACACTTAGTCCTACTACATAGTGGATACCCAAAATATAATGTTTTTTTTTTGTTTATATTATAGTGCTTTACGTTCGGCTTTTTCGTAGAGGCATTACTTAGAGCACTTAGCATTTGGAATTGGAAAGGAATTGGGATGGGATTGGATGGGGGAGGGCCCCTAACAACTGCTCCGCATTCGCCCATGACAAATATCATGTGGATCAAGAAAACCCCGGGAAATCTCCTGTAGGAAAAACATGATCTGAAACTGCTTGGTGTATCTGCCTCATTTCTGATTTGGTGTCCAAGCTGCAGGCTTAGACAACGGGGCAGAACTTTGGCACACCTCCCGCTCACGATGTCAAAGGGACAGAGACACAGTCAATCAATCTACAAAGCAAACAGCAGAGGCGAAGCGGCAAGACTTGAACGGTCACCCATCTAAGTACTAACCGCGCCAAATGCTGCTTAACCTTGGTAGTCGACAGGACTGCAACTTTACCGCTGAGCTATCGTGTAATATAGTTTTCTTCAATACGGTAGTATTACATGTCAGTGAATGTCCCTTCAGGACGTTCATCACACATAAGTTTTTTGACAGATATTATTCAAACATCAAACGTACATTTGAAACAGCATAAAAAATCCTAATAAATTTGCAGATATTTTAACTGTACTCTTTTTATATGTTAAATTTCAAAAAATCGCAATTTAACATGTAACTTTATGGAAAAGTTATGCAAAATTGCATTCACATGACGTAAAAAAATCTCCTAATGTTTTTGTTTGAAAGATAACTTCTAAATAAACTTAAAAATTTTTTAAATAGATCCACTAGTTGTTTTGCTAATAAAATACGGAAAAAGGAATCAATCCTTAAAGTACATCCACTTGAAAAAAAAAATTGCCAGCGTTGTTGCATATATTTGCACTTCTGTCACTACTCTAAACTTTTGCCTCGCTATCTATGATGAACATTCTTTAGTTAAAAAAATCACCTTAATTATGAAAAGAAAAATTGTGAAAAAATGTATCGCAATAAAAGTTAATTAATAGAATGCAAGCAAAATTTTTTTGCAATTTTGAGAATTTGAAAAAAAAGTAACAAAATAATTCAAACAATGATTTATTTATTGTAAAAGTAATAAACTAATGATAAATAGTTAATAATTCATTTATAGGAAAGCTGCTCTGCTAAATTATGCTGATTTTTAAGTTCAAAAAAATTCATTCTACAATAAAAATTAATTTGTTAAGTGAATAATTTATTAATCAATCAAGCTACATCATTTTATGAGCAGTAAATAAACATTTACATTTAAAATAAGTTCAAAACAGTACTATAAATAGAAGTAATCAAATCTCTAATATTAGTACCGCTCATAGGAGAGTGGGTAAAGGTTTGGTTTGTGTGCAGAAAATCGTAGGTTTAAGTCTTATGGAAAGTATTTTTCTAACGGTTTTTTTTTTTTTTAAGTAAATTTGTTAAAAAATAACAAATGAAATTCAGTAAAATTCAAAATGTGTGCTGTGATGACGTCGCTTGGCTTGGCGTGGTGTGGAGCAGTTGTTTTTTTTAACAACACAAGAAAGAAGTAGTCAAGTGTAAGTAAAAGCGTGTATGTAAGTATATCTATATAAAAAAACAATTGCCAGCGTGGCTGCATATATTTGCGCTCCAATCACCTCTTTAAGTTTTTCCCCCGATAACATTGTAAAGAACGTCCTTAAGTCAAAAAATCACCTCAATCGCAAATGGACAAATTGCGAAAGAATAAAACGCAACAAAAATCAATGATTTTATTGGTACAGTACAAGAAATTTTTTTTTTAATTTTTAAAAATTTTGAAAAAGTTGTGTAAGCATTTACTTATTCTAAGAGTAACAAATTCTTGATAAGTAAATAAATATTTAATAATACAGAGTTAATCTGATCTGCTAAAATATACTAATTTTTAAGTTTTCGAAAAAAATATTAAACTAAAAAAAAATCTGTTTACTGAACAAATTATTTATTAATTATTGTAATTGATAATAAAACTTAATAAATTGATAAATAGCAAATAAAAATTGACATTACAAACAAGTTACAAATCATACCATAACAAGAAGTAATAGAAATTCGTATGTTGGGACCGCTTATAGCAGAGTAGGTAAGGCTTTGGCTGGTGGGCAGAAGATTGCAGGTTCAAGACTCATGAAAAGTGTATTTTTATCTGTTGAAACGGATTTAAAAGAAAATAAAAATTTTTCATAAAACTTAAAATTTGTCATCTACGTCCGTTACACTTCTTCTGAAGCTCAGAAATCTGAAATCGTTGATTTACTCTCACGCATAACATGCCTAAAGAAGTATAACTTCAAACAAAATACCAAATTAGGGCAACCTTGTAAGACACGACTTTAAGTATTCTAATGGTAAGTGTCCCAATTATCGGTTTCTCAAGCAGGCAAATTGTACCGTGTTTTAGTTGTCTTTATAGGGCTTAGATATATTTTCAGTGGACAACCAGGTGGATTTGTATAAAAAAAATAAATAAATAATTATTAAATCGAGCCCTAATAACAATGCATTTATGTTTGACAAAATTTATATTCAGCTACAAAGAAAAACGATCGATAGTTGAGACATTCATCTTCTATATCTAGGAATCTGAGAAACTTCGTGAATACGTTAAAGGATTGAATGTAATAGATGACCAACAACCTACTCTTACTCGCCACATGGATGTGTAATTGATACAGGCAGCTATTTTTTTAAAGGATAATCGTACGCCCAGCTTTGTTCTGACAAAAAACCGTCCACACAGCTAAAGTATTCTGACGAAGAATCGTACTCACCGTTCGTTTACGACAAAGAATTATACGCGCTCCTGTATTTTAATGAAGAATCGTAAATGCTACTATTTTTAAATAAACAATAAATAATTAATTATCATGTTCTTACCGTTATTCGGAACATGCAAATAAAATAGTTAAGTGAATACATAGTGCATTTAAGTTATACATTTTTTTCAACGTGTACTTATTATAGAGACAAGTAATTTATTTTTTCTTGAATTACCGCGCTGAAACAAAGGTATCTATTTTTAACATCAAATCGTGTTGTTTAAATAGCAAAAAAAAAAACTTTATTGGTGTGCCTCATATATTTTTGATTCATTCAGTTTCTTCAATCTTACTCTACAGTTTTACCGGTAAATATGGGCCAGAAAGTTGTGAGAATAACAAAAAATAAGATATATATGTCTAAAAATGCTCAAAACAAGATTTTTTCAGGCACAACGTTCGCGACGTGGTCTCATCGGCAAGTCTGATAGTTGATAGATATGTAGATATGTTCTTGAAAAACAGCAGTGCTGCCAACATAGTATGATGTTGTCTACATAAGTATATACTTACTGAGCTCTCTCTCTATGTATATATACACTTATCTCAAGCAGAGGAATCGTTTCGTGAATGCTACAGTTGTTTTGCTTCTCTTGTTTAAGGTTAACGTGATTAAAGATATCATAGAATTAGAAAATGTAATGATTTGAACCCCCTCTCTCCCAGCCCAACGAAGTATTCGAATGATAAATAAAAAAATACAGTTTAAAAGAACAAAAAATGCATTCTCTAATTAATCAGTTTGTTTGAATTAAACCCTCATAAATTTTGTAGAAAAAAATGATTAAAAATAGCAAAGTTGTTGTTTCTCGTTTTTAAAACACTTTTCTTTCGATACAACGTTGGCTCATGAAAACTGAACATTTTCTAATTTAAATTCAGCGTACCTTAGAATTGTAAATATTACCCTAATTTTTTATTAACAACTAAAATATAATAATGGCCTAAAAGCTGACCTCATGCTTTCTCGTACTTCGTACATTTTAACTGCGCATGTGCTCTGGAGGCTGTTGAAGTAATTATGTGTCTGCAGAGCGGAAAAATCTTACGTGCTCAAAATTGTAAAACAATAAACATATAAGTATTAACTGTGAAGTATCAAATGGTATTTATTCCAAGAATTTATGCCTACAACATTGTATAATGGATACTCTTGAGAATTAAGCTCCAGACTTATTGAGAACTTATTTATAATCAATAAAAATTTTTAAAACGACAGTAACTTGAGTTTTTATAACTGAAGTAATAATGAAATAATCACTATTTTAAAATATGTATATACGTTTGTATGTATCAGGCAGTGTGCCTAGATCGTGCTAAGAACTCGCGCACACTTGTGCGCAGCCAGGTTCTGATTGGCCAAGCATTTGCGCATCGTTCGAACGTCCGAAATTCAAAGACACAGCGCGTAAAGACTGAAAACATCAGATCCAGATACGTAATTTCCCATAACCCACTGACTTACAGTTTTTTATGCTTTTTAGTGTCAAATACGAGTTTTATCTAATCTCAAGTTAACAATCTCAAATTAAGCAAATAAAATGACTGGCATTTAAATAACATTCTACCTTTAATCGCTTGAATCCCAAGCAGCGTATTCCCAGTATTCACTGTGCTCGCTTCTTTGCAGTTTTATATGCTTGAAAAACCAACTAAATCCCAAGCCAGTATTCCTTATAGACCCAACACGCTCGCTGATCCGTGCTTATGTTTATTACCTAATTAAACAAAATTCCAAGCAGCTCATCCTTAGTTATCCAATTAAATCGTATACCTGGATTCATCATGAATTTAAACATAAACGAAAACTCAACAAGCTAATTTCTAGAATCCTGCCACGCAGGTCCAAGCTAAAAAGCTTTTCTTCAGAAATTATGGGAAATTGAAATATTCAAGTAAGCACAATTTATAAAAAACTAAAATTCAAATGGAATTGTAACGTCTCTAAACTAAAATTACTAATATTTTTTACCCCACTCGTTTCTTCGGAATTTTCCGTGTTGACTTAACATTACTTTCGAGCAGGGACCAACGTGCATCTGAAAAGAAATGAATCACCTGAAAACTCTATTCGTAGCTGCAGCACATCGACAAACTATGATTCATGCAAACGCACGTGGGCCTATGCTAACCGGCAACGAAAAGCAAATATGATAATAAAATACTTTTTAATATAGAGAAATGAAATAACTTTAAAAATTAATAGAGGCAAAAAGTCCAACTGGGAACAGCTAAACTGGGGTGCAATACTAAATGCTGGCACAACTTGATACAATGTTAAAAATTAGAATTACGTAGAGTTTATACGTATAGACGAATAATAATACATACTACAATATCATCATTTTTTCGTTTGGGTTTTATAGATGCATAACTCGTCGAGCTACCCTTTTTTCTATTACATTCCCAAATTTTTGTATATACCATCGGCAATAGCCTAAATTTTTGAACTCGTTTAAGATGAAAAGAAAACGGGAAAACCGAGCTGATAACTAACAATAGCTTTTTCCCCTCTCCTTGACTCACATGTGTCAGGAAAGAGTCCGTGCGGCTGCTCCAATACAAGTAACGAAATTTAAAATTCCTAGAGCACCACGCACTGACTCCCTCTCCAATGACTAGAAGCGAAAAAAAAATTAACTAAAATTCTTTTGAAATTCCGAATTATCTTTGCAACATTGTAACCAGTCGAAACTACCCGTAAGTTTTATTACATTAACTCGCGAAAGGCAAGGTACTTCTATTTTTATCACTACCTTTACTTTCATAATTATAACTACTTTTACTATAATTAATATTTTTATGATTATTATTGTTATTATTATCATACTATTGCACTTGTGTTATCATTATGAGTTGTTATAACAACGGCCAATGTTATTTCTATTTAAGTATTAGTTGATGTACCGTAGCACACCGATCGTTTATCACCCACACTGACAGAGAAGTGGGAGCAGTGATGTACCAGCGGTGGTGAGGTTATGCTCTCATAGTTGTAGGGCTTACGTAGCGCCACTTACGGTACAACAGGTATTCCACACTCGAAGGATCGCTTATATCCTGCATGAGTGGGAGCTTGAATAAATATTCAAGTTGTGTTTCTCGTAAACTCTAAGGCAATCACCTCTACTCGGGATGGTATTAGTGGCTCCTAGATCGGTCGCAAATTTAAACCATTTTGCCCTTTGCGTAACCTCAATAGCGTAAGTACCTTTACTCGTTACGGTTTTGGTAACCTCTAAATCGCGGACGGGATACTACTTTGACACGTCGTGCCAGGTATTCTTGACAAATCAGAAGCACGCCGCGAACGAGTGCCTCGCATTACTGCTCGACAACCGCTTTAATTAGATCAGAACAGTCAGGCTCCCATCCTTCTGAACGCTTAGTCAAGGAATTTAGCTACCTTTTAACCCCGCGTTCCACCTACGCGCCCAATACGAATCCCAAGTTATTAAGCGCAAGCTTAGACTCGAATAATACGTCGCGCCAACGTAACAGAATCAACAATAAACAAGTAAAGGTTAAGCTCTGGTACCTACTAAAAACATATGTAAGTTTTAAGGTACGTGAATCACATTAAGTGTTAGCTAAGTTGGACGCACTTTTTGCTTTATACCCACTGAAAGACCGATTTGTTTATAGTTAACATATATGTTAACTATAAACATAGATATTGTTGATTTTGAGCAACTATGAATTGTTTCGCATTTAATATACCAGTTTATCCCATAAGCTATCGCTCTTTTAACCCAGAATATTTGGTATGTTTATAGTTAACATATCATATCTTAGAATGTAAAATATATCGACTTGAATCGAAAAGGATAAGGTTTCCATGCAACAAATTATAATACACACTAAAAATCCAATCATGTGAACCCTAACCTACTACATCAATAATATAATTTCAACTGGCTAGTACAAGCACACGAATGTTTACCTTATACTAAAGCGATAATCAACGAAATTACAAAGATTTGCTCTCATGCAGTCGATGCGTACATATTTATAGCTGCACGCTATCTTGGTATGCTCTACTGGCTTTTCACAGACGTTCACATGGCTTGTTACAGTGAAGAATTAGACGTAGCTGCAAAAAACGTCTGGGTGTGGACCCTTTGGTGTTAGTGGTACTGTAAACGCTTACCATATAAATAAATAAGTAAATAATCTCACATATACTTAATAATAACTTGAAGAAAATGCGTGCAGCGATGCTGACTGCTTACGGAAACAAAGCTATAGGGAGCAATATAGGTACAGGAACATCGCAAGATTTAGCTTCCTGACACCAGTGGTAAATGACTAAGCGAAGGACCCGCTTTACCAACACCAAGTAACAATTACATTAAGTGGTTTTGTCAAGGAGTGAATTCTTGATTAACTCGCATCAAAAAGTTTACTTGAATTAAATAAAGAATGGCTTACACAAAATTATGACCTCCGAGTGCTGTATATTTATGTATACATGCAATTTATAGCCAAATGCTCATATATTCAGACCAAGTGGGTGACAATCATGACACCTAACGTACATACTTTCATTCAAATCTGATATGTTAACTATTAATATATGAATGTTTCGTACGAATATACTGTTGGTAATGCCAACTATACGGATAAGTCTTAAACTAACAGTATTTATTTGACATAGAGTAATATAACTGTAGCCACAAATATTCGTACCATCTTCAGTGTAAATATTAAACACATGTTTCATACGAACAAATCGGTCTCTCAGTGCCCGAAGACCATGGATTCAAGACTGGGTATCGGAATTTTCTTTTTTTTTTTCATTTCATAATTGTTAAATGCAGTAAAGCATGCATGAAATAAAAAATTCACTCCCTTAAGCAAATACGCAACGTTCCCTTTTTTTTAAGTACGCTCATTAATCTACCTGTAAAGAAATTTATTGCTAGCTACCCAATACACTCCACTACCTATAATTTTGTCTATTTTATTGATGAACAAAATTGTAAGCTGCGCTACGTTTTTTTCATTCAATAAGTATTTTAAGAATTAAGAGTTTTATCCCAAGTAATTTTAAGCGCTAGCTTCACTGCGCTTGTAGTTACTTAATAAATACTTAAAAATTTTTTAGCCTCATCCCAACTAATTTCGAACACTCGCTTGTGCACCTTCATGTATTTAACAAGTATTTAAAAAATCAATAGCTTAATCTCTAGTAATTTCAAGCACTCGCTTGTGTGTGCTGCGATTTATGAAATCATAACTTTAAATATTGAGAGCCGTACACTAAGATACTGTAAGTGCTCGCTTTTGTGCACTTTTATTTAGTTTATCAGTATTTTAAATAAATAATAATGTTGCAAATCATTTGTTTAATTAGACGATTTGTTTTTTATGTTATGGATGTAAAATACGAAGTTTGACGATGGCAGCGGAATTTTTATTTCTGTATTTAAAAATTTTATTCAATATTATAACGGAAAATTCCGTTCATGTAATATATAAAATAAATTTCCCCCACTTTATAGAAGAAGAAGAGGCATTGTACCAAGTGGGAGAAAACCGAGGCGATGAGTAAACTTGATTTTGCTTAAAGCAGCAGTCTCAGTAAGGAGTCGATAAAGAGAAGTAGGCTCGTACCCTATTCCTCACTATCCTTCTTATATGGCTCTGCCAAAACCAAGCGAATAGAACCGAAAATAATATTAGCTCTGTATATTGTTATATGAAATCAAACTTGAATATATATCACAGTAAAATTAATAAACTTTAATAAATCATAAATCTAATTATAATATTGAAACCTTTGTGTCTATTGTTTGTTTTTGGTAAACATATGGATGTCGTAAGGATGACTTTCAGACTCGTACCCTGAATTTCAACCTTCTATACATATATTTAGTACCTTCATTTTCTTCCAAAATAAAAAGAAGGTAATTACACGCTACAAATAGAATCGTCATTGAGTCATCGAGGAAACGATAACGAGAGTGAAGACTAATTGTGAGATAAAACTACAACAACTCATATCAGATAAGTACACCCATCAAAAGTATTCCAAGACCCTTCCGAAATAGTTCGTGTGAAAGCACTAGCATTGCTGACACCAAGAACATTTCTACTCTATCTTGATTCCCTCCAAATCATCTAGTAAATTAGAACAGACACATCAATTCATTCAAGCTTACAATATACAACACTGTTGTCAGTTATGCTCACTTGATGTCGAATTATTAAATTGTTTTTTGATACTTACACAGTTCCATAATTGATCTGATGAGCCGTGAGAATTTTCTTAATATTTTTAAAATGTGCAACGTTTATACTACTTATTCAACGCAAATGTTTCTTGCAAAATTTTACAAAATCTATAACTTCAAAATCATTATACAGTTACCATACAAATCGCGTTATTGTAATTCGCACCCAAAAAAATAAATACACTCTGCACGTGCACAAGCATGCCCGTGCTTGTGCCAACGGTCAACATGCGTCAAAGCGTAGCACACAGCTGTGCATACATCTCTCTTTTTCCTGGATTTCTTCGTAAAGCAGCTGCATCTTCGTGCTTCTTGTAGTTTTAAAAGGTATTTGGTTAATTCTTGAATAAAAGTGTGTTAAAAACACACACGCACGTGTGTGGTGTGAGTAGGATTTTTGCTGGGTTGTGTAAATATTTAAAGCATTGTCTGTATGTATAAAAGTGAACTAAAGTTGTGTTGGTTTGATCGTAGGGTGAGCAGCGATCTCAAATGTCGCACCAAACCAAGCACGCCAAATTCAAATTAGCTAAATGGCACATGACGCAAAAATCCAGATAACTCTACAAAATTTCATGCATAATAAAATAATAAAATAACCCCAATCTATTTAACACAACAACCCGGAGCGCTAACTGGCTATTCTATTAAATAATATGAAGTTAATTAATAAAACAAGCACCAATCACCCGATGACTCGGGGTGCTTTCTGGCCACTCTAATAAATAGTATATTGTTAATTTATAGTTAACATATATGTTAACTATAAACATAGATATTGTTGATTTTGAGCAACTATGAATTGTTTCGCATTTAATATACCAGTTTATCCCATAAGCTATCGCTCTTTTAACCCAGAATATTTGGTATGTTTATAGTTAACATATCATATCTTAGAATGTAAAATATATCGACTTGAATCGAAAAGGATAAGGTTTCCATGCAACAAATTATAATACACACTAAAAATCCAATCATGTGAACCCTAACCTACTACATCAATAATATAATTTCAACTGGCTAGTACAAGCACACGAATGTTTACCTTATACTAAAGCGATAATCAACGAAATTACAAAGATTTGCTCTCATGCAGTCGATGCGTACATATTTATAGCTGCACGCTATCTTGGTATGCTCTACTGGCTTTTCACAGACGTTCACATGGCTTGTTACAGTGAAGAATTAGACGTAGCTGCAAAAAACGTCTGGGTGTGGACCCTTTGGTGTTAGTGGTACTGTAAACGCTTACCATATAAATAAATAAGTAAATAATCTCACATATACTTAATAATAACNATTATTAATAACACAAGCGCCAATCACCCAATGACCCAAGCTGCTTACTGACACTTATATTAAATAATTTATTAATAATTAATAACACAAGTGCCAATCACCCGATGACTCGGGGCGCTTACTGACTGCTCTATTACATAATATATTGTTAATTAAAAACCCAAGCTCTAATCACCCAATGACCCAAGGCGCTTACTGGCACTTCTATTAAATAATTTATTAATAATTAATAACACAAGCGCCAATCACACAATGACTAAGGGCGCTTACTGGCCACTCTATTAAATAATATGTTGTTAATTAATAACACAAACGCCAATCACCCAATGACCCAAGGCGCTTAGTGGCACTTCTATTAAATAATTTATAAATAATTAATAACACAAGCGCCAATCACCCAATGACTCAGGGCGCTTACTGGCCACTACATTAAATAATATATTGTCAATTAATATTACAAGCACCATTCACCCAATGACCCAAGGCGCTTACTGGCACTTCTATTAAATAATTTATTAATAATTAATAACACAAGCGCCAATCACACAATGACTAAGGGCGCTTACTGGCCACTCTATTAAATAATATGTTGTTAATTAATAACACAAACGCCAATCACCCAATGACCCAAGGCGCTTAGTGGCACTTCTATTAAATAATTTATAAATAATTAATAACACAAGCGCCAATCACCCAATGACTCAGGGCGCTTACTGGCCACTACATTAAATAATATATTGTCAATTAATATTACAAGCACCATTCACCCAATGACCCAAGGCGCTTACTGGCACTTCTATTAAATAATTTATTAATAATTAATAACACAAGCGCCAATCACCCAATGAC
>NW_019379506.1:212405-251376 GCF_000648655.2 Copidosoma floridanum | reverse complement strand
TGCCAATCACCCAATGACCCAAGGCGCTTACTGGCACTTCTATTAAATAATTTATTAAGAATTAATAACACAAGTGATAATCACCCGATGACTCGGGGTGCTTACTGGCAGCTCTTTTAAATAATTTATTATTAAGTTATAACAAGCGCCAATTACCAAGTAACTCGTTGTTATTTAACATTTTATTGTTCAACAGAATAGCTAGTAAGGGCCCCGGGTCATTGGGTGATTGGAGCTTGGGTTTTTAATTAACAATATATTATGTAATAGAGCAGCCAGTAAGTGCCCCGTGTCATCGGGTGATTGGCACATGTGTTATTAATTATCAATAAATTATTTAATAGAAGTGTTAGTAAGCGTCCTGGGTCATAGGGTGATTGGCGCTTGTGTTATTAATCAACAATATATTATTTCATAGAATAGCCTGTAAGCGTTCCGGGTTATTGGGTTAAATATCTTGGGGTTATTGTATTATTTTATTATGCATGAAATTTTGTAGAGTTATCTGGATTTTTGCATCATGCGCCATATAGCTAATTTGAATTTGGCGCGCTTGGTTTGGTGCGACATTTGAGATTGCTGAGGGTGAGGTGTCCACGGGAAAGTGGGGCATCGATGGTGGCACTAATTGTTTGGTGGAAGACACTAACACCGGTAAATATTTGAAAATATCAATAGGCGTATACCCTAGTATTCACTCATAAATAGTCATTGTTGTAGTGTAAGTATCCGCTCCCGCTCCCGCTCCAATTTTCGTCGGTTTCGGGAGACACAGAGTAGACTTTAAGTACGGAAGCGCCTATACGCCATCTGTATGCGAAGTCGCAAGCATACGGAATTTATCGAAAAATGAGAGTGCGAGCGAGCTAGTTAGCAAGCAAGCATGCACGGCGAGTTTGTGCAGTGCATTAGCTGAGGGGGTGAGTAAGAGGAGGGTTGCGAGATGAGGCGAGGGAGCATTCACATCTAAATTTAAAATTTTAACTCTACCTACTTCGCAGGTCCCCTTGTGTTTAAGCCGAAGTAAAATTTAAGTGAAAAGTACCAGCTGGAATATAAAATATTAATGTTAATTGTTTATATTCATTAACTTATTTTAATATTTTTTCTACATAACATCGAATGTCAAAAGCTGTTATAATGGTAATGAATTTTTCCGTAAAGCAGATGCAATAAAATAATTTTAAAGTCACATATAAGAAACTATTATTAATTTTTAAATTTTTTCATAGGTTGAAATAATAAATTTAACTGACATTAAGAAAATAAAAAGTACTTTAACAAAGGTTACTCTCATAAAATTATTTAACAAAGGTTAAAAAAGAAATTTGAAATAGCTATGTCAATGAGAACATTATCAAGAATGTTAAAGGAGAATAATTTAAAAAGAAAAAATATTGTTGAGAGTGATGTAAAAAAATGTGTATGGCTATAGTAGTGGAATTGGAAGGAAGTGGATTTAATCTTGGGTATAAAGCTATGTGGCACAGATTGAAAAAATTGTATGATTTACAAGCGAAGCAAAGTACAGTATTGAATATATTAAGAGAACTAGACCCAGAAGAAGTGTCTGAACCATGTAAATATAAATTAAAACGGAGAGTACATGCAGTTCCAGGGCCGAATTTCATGTGGCACTCCGATGGCCACGATAAGCTGAAAAGATACGGCTTTGCCATTTATGGTTTTATCGATGGTTTTTCCAGAAAAGTGTTGTCACTTGAAGTAGCTTCTACGAACAACAACCCAAAAGTAATTGGATTTTATTACTGCGAATTAATAAAAAAACATTGATTTTTGCCAAGTATCATCAGAACAGATCATGGTTGTGAGGTTGGTGTGATGGAGAACATGCAAATTGCTCTTCGATATCATCATGATGATGAATTTGCAAAAGAATCCAGTTTCATGAAAGGTAAGAGCACGCACAATCAGAGGATTGAGGCTTACTGGCGACAGTTTTGGCAGAATATGGGCGATTTTTATATTAATTTATTCAAGTTAATGGAAAATGCTCAACTTCTCGATATAGATGATCCAATTTGTATAGAATGCTTTAGATTTTGTTTTGGTCTTGTAATTGAAAAAGATTTAAAACTAACTAAAAAGGGATGAAATGAACACCTAATTATGAAACAAAACAATGCAAATGTCATCAATGGTAAACCCAACGAATTATTCCATAGCCCAAGTACTTATGAAGCACGGGATTGTAGAAAACCAGTGAAAATTACATAAGTTGAGTATCTTCAAGAAGAGTATACTAGTAAGCCCCAATCATCATCTCCAGAATAAAAGGAAATTTATCACAACTTTTTTTAATCCTTCCACAATTGTAACTGTGGAAGATGCCTTTAATTTTTATGTTAAAGTAATAAATATCATTAATAATAACACAAGCGCCAATCACCCAATGACCCAAGGCGCTTACTGGCCATAACTTGAAGAAAATGCGTGCAGCGATGCTGACTGCTTACGGAAACAAAGCTATAGGGAGCAATATAGGTACAGGAACATCGCAAGATTTAGCTTCCTGACACCAGNATAATAGGTAAATAAAAATGTGTACAGAAACTTTTGGATTTTTTGTCATTGTAATGAACAATTTATAATTATTATTAATCATTTAAATACAATATCACTTGCATTAATTGCTTAGTTCTAAACGTACAAAACTACTAATGCACAGAGCACTTATATTATACGCAACAAATTGTATTATACTAATTTTTAATCATTTTTGGAGATCCCATGCAACTAACTTATTACATCTCTTTATATAAAAATAAACTGGATTTTTTTTTAATGATTAGGTACCAGAAGCGCAGACAACTTGTTTAAAATAATTTTTAATTTGTATTTCATGGTGAGAAAATAGGTATTAGGTCAATCATCGCAGGCCTAATCGTAGGATCATACTCAAAACAACTTCGAATTTTTTTTTCAATTAAAGGAGACATATTACTTATATCAGGTATGATTTTTTTGTAAGTTATCCCATATGCATCCGTACACATCCCAACCATATTTTCTTGTGTCCCGTACGGGTTCTTTACTAAAAAGTTCGACGACACTGCATCCAAAGGAGCACACATCACTAGCTGTAGTCGCTTCTTTTCTTTGTAAAAATATTTCTGGAGGCATATAACTATAAGTACTGCATATCCCACCTCGCATCGTTGAGTCCAAACTGTTTTTTAACAAGTCGCATTTTCCAAGACCAAGATCACATATTTTGGTCAAATAGTTTTTATTTGCCAGTATGTTAGGAGGTTTTACATCCCTATGAATGATTGGGATGTCCTGTAAATGGAGGTAAGTAATTGCTGATGCAACTTGATGAGCAATAAACTCTTTGTCTGCTGATTCTAGTTGAAATACTTTGGAAATATCTTTATCAAATAATATATCATATAAGTTGAATGAAGGGAAATATTCCATAATTATTTGATAGTTAAGATTGGTTTCACCAACTGCCATAATTGAAGTTATGTTCGGATGTCGAATATGACTGAGGAGAGTTATTTCTCTCACAATATTTTTTTCCATCGTACCTTTCAACATTACTTTTACAGCTACATCATTACCAGCAAAAGTTCCCTTGTACACCTTGCCTTGTGCTCCACATATTTGTGTCAGTAGGAACAACAAATTCAGAAAGTGGCCTTTGTTTACTGACTTCCTTTGATGCTAGTACATGTTGTTCATTTTGATCACTCATTTTTGAATTAGTTGTTAGTTGAGAGAAAATTGGAGATGTTATGGACTAATTAGATGAACTCATAGATATTTTGTCAACTTCAATCAAACATGGTGGTGGAATCTTAGGAACAGATGTCGATTTTTCATGTAAATGATGGACTGGTAAATTTACGTCAATACCACTTACATGCGTCTTATCATTCAATTGAGTTTGGATCGGAGATTCGTTTACTGATTTTTCAAGTTTGTCACCAGTTTTTTCGTTTTTATTGGTTGTGAGGAGAAATACATGCAAATAGTGATCAGATTTTTTCAAGTTAAGTTTACCATAATTCCAAAAATTAATGTCTTCTCCTTGTCTATCCTTGAAAGATTTAATAACTTCTCCGTTTGGATGACCGATTTGAATCACACAATTTTCAAAAAAACTTGCATTCTGATCGTCGATATATTTCTCAGCTAATGCAGCTTGTAATTCTTAAATAGAGTAATTCTAGTTTCTATTTAGCATGATCTTTTTTCTTGCTGAAAACATAGTTTTATAAGTATCATCTGAGGGACTAGTTTTGTGTTTCCAGCCCACATTGAGCACTCTCTTTAAAAAAGGTTTTTCAATTACTTCAGCACTTTGGCATTTTTGTTTTTTGTTTCCAATTTTTTGATCTGTCACCTAAACCAGATACAACAGATGTATATTTCGTTAATAATAACATTTTATAATTTAAAAATATTACCTTAGAGCTTTTATTAGGAAACTTTTCCTTGATTTTACCCAGCATCTCTTCAAATAGTTTAGATTTTTCTTGCTTAGGCTCACTTATTTCTATTTTTTTAAGGATACAATAACCAATTATTGTTCATTCATATAATTAAACTTAAAGTAATGGAGATGAATTTTTTTACCATGATCATGAAACTTGTAAGAGTCAACTTCATCGTTGATAAACACAAAATTTTCGTCAGACTCTAACACGAATATCTCTCCTTGCAGTTCGTAAGACAAATAACCTCCAATTTGGAAAAGATCTAATAAAGTTGATTTCCTTATTTTGTTATCTTTTATAAGAATGTTCACACTTGTGTTATCGCGTGTGATTTTGATCTTTTTCATTGCAAAGCCAAACATCTAGTAAAGCAGAAAAAATTAATAAAATTAAGAAGATACAGTGAGCATGATAACCTACAATGTGCTTGTATTTCCATACCGCGCGTATTTCAATCAACAACGTTTTTGCACTGCAGTTGCCTCACCTTTGATTCGAATTTGAGCCTACTTACATACGCTTGATTGCTAACTCGCTCGCTCGCACTCTCGTTTTTCGATAAATTCGGCATGCTTGCGACTTCGCATACAGATGGCGTATATGCGCTTCCGTATTTAAGAGCTGCAGAGCTCTCTCGAGCCTCGTCGATTGAGCGAACAGGATGCTCCCGCATAGCCGTCACTGCTCGCTCTGCTTTGCTGCAACTTTCTTTGTCAGGCCTTGCTAGCACGTTACAGTTCGTCGAGCCGTCTTGCCAGTGCCATTACGATTGCTTACACTCAACTCGCATTCAACCAACACCTTCCGTTCTCGCAACTCGTAAGTCATAATTTTCGCCTGCACTTCAAATCAAATTTAGAAACGTCTTGTTAGTTTAGCACTTGTTAGTTTAGACAACGTATTTGCTTGTCTTTTTGCTCGTCAACGTTGTAAGTAAAGTTTCCATTAATTAAGCATTTATACTTTTTCTTCATACATTTACTTTACGTCTCTGTATTATTAAACTTAAGAATAAAGGTTGTTCATAGCACTTTCCATATAGTTTAAATATTGTTGTTTTTTATTTTAGCACTTATAATAATCTTGGTTGGCAAAATTTCGAAGCCAGCCTCTTATTTATAACAACGTATGTATGTCTCTCAGTCGAGCAAATAATATTTTACTTTGTATTGCTTTCGATGTGAACGTTCGCTACTTGGAATAATTATAATCTATCCAAGTAAACGTTCATCATAAGCAGTATATTCTATTTCTCTACGTTATTTTTTGTAACCTCCGTTTCTAAGTTTGTAATCTAACTTGTTTTTGTTGATAGCAGAAAGTGTATCGCTATGAATTTCTTAATGATTGTATCCCCCTCTTTTTTTATTGTAATACTTTTCTTCACGATTTTTTTTGTGCTTTTGTTTCTAACCTTGACGATGTCACAAACAACAACAAAGGACAAAAGGGTAGCGCAACGGGTACAACAAATAAAATGGTCGGGAATTGCATTCCACGAAGACTAGTTACGCGACCTGGTATTAAAAGATTGGCTTGTTAAACATGCCACTGTTAAACAAAAGGCCCCACTGTAAAGTTTGTCAAAAAGATTTAAAGTTTTTCTGTAAAAGTGACTTGATGGCTCATAGCATAACTTCTACTCATACCGATAATTTTAATGCTGCAATCGATTTAGGTACCATCGTAAAAGTCGTTAATGAAGGGCTATCATTTCTACATAGAATTCATGCCATTGAAATGCGTGTATTAATGTTTATTGCACAAAATTCTGTCAGTGTTGAGCTAGTCAATAAGTTAGCTAAATTTATCAAAAATCTTCTAGAGGATTTTTTAGCTGTGAAAAATATTCGTATAAAGGAGGATAAAGATGCAAAAGGAATTAATAACGTTTTGTTCGAAAAAGAATTTGAAAACTTTAAAAACATTTTAAGTAATTCATATTACTTGGTTCTTGTTGATGAAAGCACTGACATTAGTAAAACAAAATTGCTTCGTGTTTGTGTACAGTATTTGTCACGCTGCCTTTATACCTGAAAATAAAAAGGGGGGGGTACGCAGGAAGTGGATGCCTCGTCTCGTACGTCCTCCGGGTCCCTTGTCCTCTTGGATTCTGCTCCTGAAAAGGGGAGTTGTACGGGATTCCTCCTCTCGTTCTACCGAGAGAAAATAATTATGGGAAATGCTCTCGCGTTATGTAAGGAAATCATTTATTGCACTCTCCACCCTGCTCTACAAATAACTCCTCGACGGCGCTACAGTGGTTCCACCTCGCCGCGCGAATCGCGAGCACACGTTTGGGGTCCTGAGACCAGGAGGGGCCGCTGCCCTAACGCTCCCAGCCACGTCACGCACGCACACACACGCGCACCCTCACACGCAACCTCTCGTCCCTGTCCTTTCCCGGCCCGCTACACACCTGCTCTCTGCTATCGCGCCCTTTTCTTCTCGTCCCATGTTAACCTTCTCACCCTGTCTCTCTCTCCCTCGCACACTATCACTGTATCTCGGTAACCTGCTCCTTATCCCCTTAAGTCCCTAGTCCCCGTCCTCTCTCTCTGTCTCTCTCTCTCTCTCTCGGTCTCTCTCTTTCTCTCTTCCTACACACCTGGAGCGGAAACGCGCGAACACCCCCAAAATTCAGCACTCCCGAGCGAGCACCCGCGACTTCCCGTAACCTGGTTCTTTCTCTCTCTCTCTCATACACTCTCTCTCTCTCTCTCTAATACTCTGGCATACAGAATTGTCGGTTAAGTTATCACTTGTTTTGCTGCTCTCCAGTGTTTTTATTTTTATTTCTGTCGGCTGTTACATTCACATTTAATTCGTACATAGCTCTGTGTAGAGATAATATATTTACGCCGTTACCGAGAGAATTCTATGTTTATCTTTTGTGTTTATTTTTCTATTTTATACTCATTTTACATTTTATTTCATTTATCTTTGGAAGACGCGACTTTTTAGTGAAATATATGCTTCGAAATACAAATTCAACATTTTATTACTTAAATTTTACGACAGTTACTCTGTTATTTCGTATTAAGCGCGGTGACATTTGTTAATTTTATTCGATTGACTCAGTATTGTTTGTGAATTCGAGTGCAGTTATTATATAAAAACTGTATTGATATTTTATCACTTATTTTAGTCTTGTTCGTCCGGCCTGCCATTATTATATTTGTGTAGAGATTTTTTTAGTTTTATCCGGACGCCATCGCGATGAATAAATGTAAAAAGTGTACAAAAAAGATTGCGAATGATGCGTGGAATTGCACGGCATGTCACAATGCATTTCACCCAGGTTGCATCACGAACTATATATTGTCGAGACCCGAGAATGATTGTTGTGCCCGTGTGCATCGTTGCTCTAGAAAGAGAGGTGATGGGGTCGTCGAACCGATTACTTCGTGAGCTGAGGGGCTTGATATGAATCGTGGCCTTGCAGACGATGTTGAATTAAATGTTTCATCGCCTGGCACGTCGAGTCCACGTTGGGCTGCCAGCTTGCCAACTGAAAGCGATGATAACATGATAGTTGGTGCGGCCATTTAGACGCCTCTGATGCCACTCGGTTGGGAAGGCTTCGATGAGAATCACCGCTTCCTCGAACTAATGACATCTATAAATGGCATAAAACTGTACACTGTTGATCGCTTTGATGCTATAGATGAGCGACTGAACTCCATGAATAGCCGGGTGATGGACCACGAGGGGCGTATCAGAGAGCTCGTATCTGAGAATGCTGCTTTGCGGGCCCGGGTTGGCGACCTTGCATCCTAGATGACCGAATTAAAGGCGGAAGTGGGTGCGCGTAGGACCATGGAGAAGGCTAAGCCTACGGTTGATTTGACGATGACTGGAGTGCCATGTGAGTCCGGTCGCTCCCTGGCCGAAATTATGACATATGTGCTAATTATACTGGGCTTACAACACTTAGAGAGTGATATTTTAGGTATAAAACCTATGCAGCCAAAGAGTGCTAAGACCTCGGCAGAGGCGGCCGGACCTGCGGTGGCACCTGCGTATAAATATAAATCGTTCATTGTGTCATTCAAGTTGACTGGTACGCGTGATTTTGTTCTATCTAAGAAAAGATCCTTCGGCGAAATTAAATACTCGACTCTGTTTCCCGATCTTAATACCAGCGCTGTTATAAAACTTTACGAAATGCTTTCTTACCCAGTATACAAGCTTTACATGCAAACCAAGGACGTGGCAAAAAAACACGGTTATAAATATGTTTGGGCGCGTGGAGGAGAGATTTTGGTGCGTAAGGATGATAAGTCAGATATCGTTGTTATTGCTTCAGATTTAAACCTAAAATTGTTGAATTGACTGCCTGCTGCCAGACCTTCCTCAGCGCCTCGAGGTGCATGCGCCAGTAGTTTGCGTATAGCGCATATAAATGCGAATTCCATGGGGGCATATATGGATGAGATTGGATGGCTGCTTAATGAGTTAAATCTTGACGTGTTGGCTATATCCGAGTCATGGCTTACTTCAGCACGGGACTCGTTACTATACTCAATTTCATCGTACCACCTACTGCGTAATGACCGTACTCTGAGATCAAACACCGGTAAGAGAGAGTATGTCCAGGGTGGTGATGTGGCCTGCTATATAAGAGATACAATCTGTTGCAAAGTGTTGGACTTCTTAGTTATATCATCGGTTAATGAAAATGAATATATGTTTGTTGAGTTGTCCTCACTAATGTCACCAAAGCTCTTGTTGGCTGTGGTATATAGGCGCCCTAAAGGCGAAGTACTCTCGAAATTTTTTGAAGCCCTCCGTAGGTGTTCTACGCATTATTTGAACTTGGTCATTGCGGGTGATTTGAATACCGATATGTAAGGTAACGATTTTTATTCAGCTCATCTTCGTGGGCTCCTTACGGATCATTCACTGGTTTTGGTAGAGTTTGCGGCTACGCATCATCGAGGGGCCGTGAGTACTTGGATAGACCATATCGTGGTCGATTCCAAGGATAACATATTATCAGTTGGGCAGTCATTGGCACCGTTTATGTGTGAACATGATTTTATTTATTTGGACTATATGATCGAGGTGGTACGTGAGATGAGGGCAGTTAGAAGGTTGCGCGATTTCCGACATTTTTCGGCCGAGAGCTTCTCGACTCAGCTCTCCGCGGCTATGGACCAGGCGTCGGACGTATTGTACAATGACAACGTAAACAGTGCTCTCGTGAGTTTTCGGGAGATTGCAGTAGGTCTCCTGGATTCTATGGCTCCTTTTCGTGACTGCCGCTACCGCAGGTCTCCAGCGCCTTGGTTCACGGACGATTTGAGAAATCGTTGCAAGGCTCGCGATCGCATGTATAAGAGAGCGAGGCGAGCTGGTGATGATGATTTGCTGCGGGAGTATAGAGTGCTTCGCAGGCTGGTGAAGGCTGAAATACGGCGTGCTTGGGAGACCTTTCTTCGCCAGGAGCTGTTGAGGGCTGTTTCCCCGCAATCATCGTGGCATGTTTTTCGCCGATATGGTCTAGTTGCTGGTGGGCCCCCCTCGCAGGCAAGCAATTTTCCGCCTGATTTATTGACGAGATTTAATTCCTCTATTGCATGTGCTCATGATCCATGCTCTATGGATGACCTCGATCGTATGGTCATTGATGCTTCTTGCGATGGTTTCGCGTTTCGTCGGTTTACTGAGATTGAGGTTCGACAGGCGATGTTGCATTGTCTCTCGAGGGAAAAAAGTCTGAGTAATGATGGGCTGTCGTTGCGTTATTTTAAGGATGTACTTTCCATCATATCGCCTTTTTTTTGTACATATATTTAATACCTCATCGGCCACCTGTACATACCCGAATCTGTGAAAAGTTTCAAGTATCGTGCCGTTATCGAAGGTTAAAAACCCCTCTGGTCCCTCGGAAACTCGCCCGGTGGCCAATCTGCCTCATTTCGGTAGGGTGCTGGACTACTTGATTGCTGAGAAAATTTATGATTATTTGGAAGGCGCCTCGCTCCTATCACCTTTTCAATTGGGTTTTCGGCGAGGGTTTAGTATCCAGACAGCTCTGCTGCGGGTGACTGACGACATTCGATGGGGAATGGATAGGGGAATGATAACTTTCTCTGTTTACTTCGATTTTAAAAAAGCCTTCGATACTTTGGATCACCGTTGACTCTTGTCAGCACTCAAATAGCTAAATTTTACTACTGACTCAATTCGTTTTGTATACTCTTTTATATCAGGACGCTCTCTATCAATGATAAATGGTAGTGGAGGTATGGCCGAGCCTCGTAGCGTTACCTTAGGAATCCCTCAGGGATCGTCGCCTGGCCCAGTACTGTTTCTCGTCTACAATAACTCTGTCATATCGTGTTTTAAACATAGTAAAGCTATGCTCTTTGCAGAAGACCTCCAGTTGTACATCCAGTGCCTGCCTGGAGATATACCGGATACGATTAGGAAGTTTAATATTGACATAAGTGCTGTCGATTGTTGGACCAATAATCATGGACTGTTGATTAATTTTCTTAGATTACAGCACAATTGTTGGCAACGCCTCAGTTGCTGAGGACGATTGATTATTCAGATATACCACCAATAGTTTTTCACGATACAGTGGTGCCCTTCGTTAAGTCGGTTAAGAATTTAGGTCTTATTATCACCAACGATCTTACCTGGAACGCCCAGGTTTCTCGGGTTTGTTCGGCTGTCCACGATGTATTGCATAGGCTCCGGTTTCGGGCGGGCTCGTTGTCGTGGTCAATGAAGAAAATGCTTGTGGCTGGACTTGTGCTCCCCCACTTCGATTACGTGTCTCTGGCCTACTTAGACCTTTCGCAGTACCTCCAGCTCAAGATACACCGTTTGTTTAATACAGTTGTAAGATTCATTTTTGGGGTAGGCCGCGACGCTGAAATAAGACCCTTTTACCGGCAGCTCGGTTGGCTGACTGTTGGAGCCCGGAGGAAATACCTTCTGGGTTGCATGATTTATCGGTTGCTTACCTCAGGGAAACCAAAATACTTGGCGGACCTATTTCCGCAGACCGAGGGCCTGAGGAGATTTGCTAGGCGTGTTACGTCTGGCTATTTTATGCCTTTTGCACACACAGTGACGTATGAGCGTTCTTTTGTCATAAGTGCTCTTAAATTATGGGAGAAGATTCCTGGGTCTGTGAAATTGAAGGTCACTTACGAATCTTTTAAAGTTGCACTTTTCGAACATTTGTTTAATGATTGATTTTGAGAGTTCATTATAAATATTGAGATAGATTTTAAAGCATTTATACTTACATATACATATACGAACTCGCGGCTATACTTACTGGACGCACAATAATTTTAATTTATGTATTTTATATTAACAGATAATTTTATATTAATTGTTATGGAAATGCATCTCATTAATTATTCTAATAGTCTGTTACTTATGCCAAAAATTTGTTATATTGTATATTTATGCTTGTTTTATATAATAATGTTTGTAAATCCTTTTGAATTTTTTTACATTGCCATACGGTTTATTAAACCTTGGCATTAATAAATTTGTTTTCATCATCATCATCTCTCTCAGTCCTCTGTCTACTCCAGGACTTCGTCCAGGAGGCCTTCCGGCGCTCGCGAGCCCTAGCACGACGCACAAAAAAAAAATGGAGGGAAAACACACGCCACCTCTCGGCTCTCTGACTCGTGGCAACGGTGCATGGCGTCCTGCTGGGCCTCGGGCTGCTGGTGAGTCCGTGGAGCTGACGGCGGTGGTCCTACTCTCTCTCTCTCGTCCTGCGGTCGCTCTTCTTCTCGTCCTGGGTTTCCTCCTCGCGGTGATGGTCTCCGACGACGGGGACACAGTAGCTTTCTCTTCTCTCTCTCTCTCTCTCTCTCGTTAGCCAACAACTTTCTCTCACACTTTCTCTCTCTCTCTCTTTCTCGCTCACAAATCTCTCGTTGCTATGCGTTCGCGAAGGCTCTCGACTCGAGACTGCATCAGCCCGTTCCGCTGCAACCACAGCGCGTACCTCTCGACTTTTCTTTTTTTCTCTCTCTCTCTCTCTCTCTCTCATACCCGAGGGCCGCCGCCGCGACCCAAACAGTGGTGCGCGCGCTCACGCGTATATTTTCGCCACTGTTGCTGCTGTGTCCCGCGTCGCGTCGTCCTCTTCTCCCTTTTTCCGAGAGTCAAAACAAAAAAAACGATTCCGGGAAGGTAAGCCTTTGCCGGTGACGTCATATGCGTTGCGTCAGCGAGAGCGACATGAGCCGTGAGGCTCAATTTGCCTCGTTACATATTTCTTACAGCAAACAAATTCTGTTGTCCAACATTTGTCGCAAATAATTGAAATCGATGCTTAGAAAGGTACTGCACACGAGCTGTTTCTCGCATTTAAGAACTTCTTTCATGATAATTCAATTTATATAAAAAATACAGTCACTCTCTCATGTGCTAATGCTAGTGTTGTGGTCGGTTAACATAACAGCTTTAAAAAGTGTCTTTGCGATTATATTCTTTATTTGATTGTGCACAATTGTATTTGCCACTCAGCTGCGATCGTCGCGAAAAATTGTTGTAGTGTGCTTCCGAAGTAAACAGAAGAACTTGCTTCCAGCGTGTACTCTTATTCATTAAAAAGTTCAGAGCGCACCATGAAAATATCAGAATATTTAGAATATTTAAAGTTGCCTGATAATGAAGCACTCAAGTTTTCGGATAACGCGATTGCTTGAAGCTTTTAAATGTTATGATCATCTTCTTTCTATGTGGCCAGCTTTAATTTCTTTTTTTTTAAGTAAAAGAATTTGAAAAAACATGCCTGTTGCATACTAAAAATGAGCTTGATTTGAACGCAGAATAAATATTAAATTTACTGCAAAATAATACTGTGAAATCCTACGTAAGTTTTTTACATTTTACCTTGAATTTCTTTAATTCTTTTAATGCAGCCTTCCAATCAAAGGCTTACAAAACACACCAGATTCATGAATTTATGAAAAAATTATTAATGCACCTTGCAGCGAATTTCATAAATTTAAATGTAATAGAAAATATTATTTTACCGGATTTTGATGTAACTAAAAATCTGGTGTCCTCAAAAAAAATGTATCTGGGATCTTTGTGTTCGGAAATATCGGAAAAGTTAATGAAAGAAGAGTTTGATAATGTAAAGAGTAATTGCAAGAATTTTTACGTTCGCGGTTTCATTGAAATAAAAAAAGGTTTTTTTCAAAATGACGATATTTTCAAATATTTAGATTTTCTTCATCCACAGGTAGTATTAAATAAAACGGGACTATAACGACATCCAGATTTAAATAGTATTGTTTTGAAGTATTTTCCATTTTTAAATGCAGAAACTATTGTCGTGGAGTGGCGTGATATTTTTACAAATTTTAACGAACAAGAAAAGAATTTATTAATAAATTTTGATACAGAAACTGTTTGCAGTAAAATTAAAAATTAAAAAAATCGAGCCAATGAGTGTCTTTAACCCGCGTTAACTTCTTTAGCAAAACGAATTTTGGCTATACCTCAGTCGAACGGGGAACCTGAGCGAATTTTTTTTTGCTGTAAATGGAATTAAGGATGAAAAAAGTAATAAAATTAGTATAACCTTACGTAATGGGCAATGTTTCTTAAAGTCATATGCAAAGGTGTATAATATTGATTGCGAAAACTTGGTAATAACGCAAAACCATTTTGATAAGTTTAATAGTGCTAATATGTACTCCAAGTAAATTTTTTACCCACTCAATTATATTTATTATTTATTATACTTATATTTCTAATTAAAATCTTATTTGATAAGAGAGATAGTATTTTTGCAGTAAGTTTCAGTGGTTTTATGGCTTCGAGATCATTGTAGTTTGATAATAATTGCTAGATAATAAAAAATTAGTTTCTAAAAACAACACTATTATTGTAAAGTAACCAAAGAATTAGAAATAAAAAAAATGTAAAGAAAGATCTCTTGGCTAGGGAAGTCCATTATTAAACTAATGTGTTGATAAACAAAATTAGATTTTTTTATAAGCAAAACATTTTTGTTAATCTATTATCATTCAACTATCAGAACTCTACTACCTTTACTGTAATACTTCATCAACAAACACGATAAATTCGATAAAAATTCAACGTGCTATGGACTGTACCTCTCGAGTGGTGTGGAAACCTGTCTTATCAATAATATCACACAAAAACGTGACAAACGTGAACAACCATAAAAAAAACACATCTGTCATAAAATTTATTTTAATACATGATTTAGTTATAGTCATATTAATCATAAATTTTTGCATAGAATTAATAAAATCGCACACAAGCGAGCGCTTACAGTATCTCGGTGGGCGGCTCTTAATATTTAAAGTTGTGATTTCATAAATCGCAGTGCACACAAGCGAGTGCTCGAAATTACTAGAGATAAAGCTCTTAAATTTTTAAATACTTGTTGGATACACGAAGGTGCACAAGTGAGCGCTGGAAATTCATTGGGATGAGGCTCAAAAATTTTTAAGTACTCATTAAGTTAATAAAAGCGCAGTGAAGCGAGCGCTTAAAATTACTTAGAATGAAACTCTTAATTCTTAAAACACTTATTAGATAAAATAAAAGTGGCTAAGCTTTTTTGTTTATTAATGAAATAGACAAAATTTCAGGCAGTAAAAAGTATTGGGTAGCTAGCAATAAATTACTTTAAACGTAGATTAATGACCGTACTTAAAAAAAGTGAACCTTGTGTATTTGCTTCAGGGAGTGAGTTTTTTATTCATGCATGCTTTACTGCACTTAGTAATTTATTAATAAAGAAATATCTACAAATAAATAAATATCAAGATACTTTAAAATATATAATGAAAAAAAAAAGAAAATTCAACACCTAGTTTTGAACTCATAATCTTTGGGTCCAAAACAAAACGCGCTTCCAATTGAGCTAATACTCATTGTGACCCACATACCTTAAAACTCACATATGTTTACAGTAGATGCCAGAGCTTAACCATCACTTTATTATGCGTTTGTTGATTCCATTTGAATTGTAGTTTTGTATTAATTGTACTTTCTTGGATATTTCAATTTTCCTTAGTTTTTGAAGAAAAGCTTTTTAGCGTGGGCCTGCAAGCGTGGCAACACTCTAGAAATTAGCTTGTTGAGTTTTCGTTCATGTTTAAATTCATAATAAATCCAGGTTTACGATTGCATTGGATAACTAAGGACGAGCTGCTTGGGATTTTGTTTAATTAGGTGATAAACAAAAGCATGGATAAGCAAGCGCATTGGGTCGTTAAGGAAAACTGGCTTGAGATTTTGTTTGTTTTTCAAGCAAATAAAACTGCAGAGAAGCAAGCACAGTGAATACTGGGAGTATGCTGCTTGGGATTCAAGCAATTATAGGTAGAATGTTTTAGAAATACCAGTCATTTTACTTGGTTAATTGAGATTGTTAATTTGAGATTAAATAAAACTCGTATTTTACACTAAAAATCATAAGAAACTTTTAACGCAGTGGGTGATGGAATATTACATATTTGAATTTTATGTTTTCAGTCTTTGCAAGCTGTGTCTTTGAGTTTTGGACGTTTGAACGATACGCAAGTGCTTGGCCAATTAGAACCTGGCTGCGCACAAGTGTGCGCGAGTTCTGAGCACGATCTAGGCACACTGCCTGATACATACAAACGTATATACATATTTTAAAATAGTAAATTTTTTATTATTACTTCAGTTGTAAAAAATCAAGTTACTGTCGTTTTAAAAATTTTTATTGATTATAAATAATTACTTAATAAGTCTGGAGCCTCATTCTCAAGAGTGTTCAACATACAATAGTCTAGGCATAGATTCTTTCAATAAATACTATTTGACGCTTTACTACGAATAGTTATATGTTTGTTGTCTTATAATTTTGACTACGTGAGCTTTTGCTTCTGTGCATACACATAACTACTTTAACAGCTGTCAGTGCGCATGCGCAGTTAATATGTACGTGCGAACATGAGGTTAGGTTTTAGGGCAGTATCATATTTTAATTGTTAATCAAAAATTAAGGTAATATCAACAAATCTACGATAAGCTTAATTTAAATTAGAAAATGTTCATTTTTTATAAGCCAACATTGTATCGAAAAAAAAGTGTTTTGTTAAGATATCGAAAGTTTGAAACTAAACAACTACGCTGTTTTTAATCATTTATTTTCACAAAATTTATGAGGGTTTAATTAAAAAAAAACTGATTAATCAGAGAATGTATTTTTTGTTTTTCAAACTGTATTTTTTTATTTTTCATTCGAATACTTTTTCGGGCTGGGGGAAAGGGGGTCTGATTTCATGATAAATGTATGTACAGCTGACACTGAGATGAATCGCACAGCTACAGCCAGAGAATGTGTAAGATGTTTTATAGCAAAATGCAATGTTTTAAAGAAAAAGGGTGTTTGACATTATGTTTTAGAAAGAATTTCTGCAGGAAAGAATGAGCTTATCATCTCACTGTAAAAAAAATTTTACACATAAAAAAGATCCCATCATAGTTTACATGATAAAAAATATATAACAAATTCGGATTATAACAGTATTAATGTTGATTATACTTTTATAACAGACAACAACTTAAAATAACAAGTATTACTTAAAGAACATTTACTCATTTTTTTTGGTAATAACTAATCAACCACATTTCAAAATTAAGTTTTGTAGTCGAAACTTTTTTATTTCTTAAGGAAGAACTTTTGCATTTTTTTACCTGCCTTAATACTCATTGGTTATTAAAAATCTACTAAGTAACTAAGCTTATTTTAAAAATTCTACCATCCTGGTGATGGTGCCAACAAGACAGTGTATTTCACAAACTTAGAAAAAAGTTTTATTTCGGAGTATGCGCCAGTGGTGATGAAAGCAGAAAAGTGTAAGTCAAAGTAGTTGCAGGAGGAATTAGAATTGTTATTATCACATCGGGGATACTTTAATTAAGCTGGGAATTGACTTGAAAAGAAAGTGAAAACTTCAATGCCCATTCTTTTGCCATGTGAATCTTATTTAGTTCTGAATAAAGCTGTAGTATTGTTATATATATAGTAACATGTTGGATATGTATTCTTTTTATTGTTATGACCTGTTCCTTTGGCGTATAGCACGAAGTTGTTGGTGGCGTTCTTCATCCAAAAGATGGCGTTGTTTGGGTGGGTTCGTCACCTGGTGAGGCACGAAAGTGCCAGGCCACGGTCAGGAAGGTCTCTACTGCTCTGGAAGTTGGTCTCTAGGTGCTTGTAAGCTCCTGGTACTCGGGCTGTTGTTGGGTCCCTTGATGGGAAGCTCTTCTCTAAGAACTGGTGAAGATGATGTCTAGCTTATCAACCTAGGCCTAGAAAATCTTTTTTGACTCTTGGACTACCCTGGCTAAGCGTAGGAAGTATAAAGAGGCGTACGTGCCTTTTGGTTTGTAAGGGAGCGTCAAACTGAGCGTCGCAAGCTCTACAGCAGCCTCAACGTTCGACTATCTGCCTGCTTCCTGGTATCCATCTCTTTTATACGCTTCTCTGTGTCCGGTGATGTGGGTCTCGCGTGTTGGCTCTGCAGATCGTACGGGTCCTGGGGGCTATGCGTCAGCTTTCAAGATTGCGTGATTGCTTTGGGGTGCAGGCCACACCTTGTTGACCTGGATAGGCTGGGTGCGAAGCTGAGTCAACCTGCATGCAGATTCTTGGGATATGGGGATGGCAGAGGGAATGCGAATGAGTCAGAGTTCGTACGAGGGCTTGCGGCCTTTTGGAAGGAATGTGCAGAAATGTGACTAAGTGAAAGCTTGCATGAGGGTTTTTAGGAAGTTACATGCAGAAATACGAATGAGTCAGAGTTTTCACGAGAGATTATGGTCTTGGGAAAGTACGTGCATGAGACTATGAGTCAAAGCTTGTGTGAGGGTTGTGGCTTCGTGCAAGAATGCGAATGAGTGAGAGCCTGCATGAGAGCTTATACATTGATGATTCCTTCTGAAATAAATAAAATATCGTCTCCCAAAGATCCAAAATATTTGTAATGATAATGGAGTTTTCGTGTAGCTTGTTTTATATTAATTAATATGTTCTAAATACGTTTGGTATCATTTGATATTATTTGTTGTTATCACTACTGTCGTTATCATTGCCATTGTTATTGCTATTTGACCTATAGTAAAACAGCATTTTTATTTTGGTGCTCATTGCTTGACTCCTGGGATCGGTATGATCGGCAGTGCTATCATCGTGAGAAGCCCATCCTATATTTATTTATGTCGGAACTGTACACCCTTGAATAGTTGGATCGATAATGCACGGAGCTGGCTCTTGACATTATTAAGGATAATAGTGATAAGTGTAAGCCGTGGATCAAGATCGCTCAGCGAGAGAGAGAGAGAGAGAGAGAGAGTAAAGTTGAAAAAACCAAGAGACGCGTGCGTGAGGGCGCGGATTAGGTTGTCCGAGAGAAAGATGTTTGGGTTGGGGAAGAGAGTTTGACGGGCGTCACCACTTGAATCACGGGTGAGCTAATGCATCTGGGACGATTGGAAGCGGTAGCACTGCGCGTTGTAGAGGTGTATCGTACTGTAGTGAGAATTTGAGTGTCTGAGTCTCAGCAGTTGGTGAGGGGATGGCTGTTCATTGTGGTAGGACATTGCAGAGTGTATGTGTGCAAGCAAGTTTGCAGCATTGTCCGAGAATCGACAAACTAGCTAGTGAGAGCAATGGCAGACCCCCTTATGAACAATGTGTGTGTGAGTTTGCAGTGTCGTCCAAGAGTCGGTAGTCTGGTTGGTGAGGCCGATGGTAGACTCCCTGCAGACAAAAGAGAGGATATGCAGTGTGTGCTCTCGTCATCTTACTATTAGAAAGCTGATAAGATTACTTTGTACTGTTACAAAGAGAAAAAAATATTATATACAAAGCAGAACAAATATTTGTATTCCTTTTCTTTATTTTTCTCTTACAAATTTATTCTCCAAACTTATTGCAAGTTCTTAATTAAATTATTTAAAATGATATTGTGATTAAAAAAGTATTTCTGCATACGATATATCTATATTTTATTTTCAGTGTCATGACAGTTTGTCAAAATTGATTAATAGTAAAAAACAATTTTACGCTCAACTGAGTATTATCACGTTGTTATAGAAGATATTATGTGCGATTTTGAAGATGCGTTCAAAGCAATAGATTGTTGTTTTAAGTTATTTCATGATTTAAAATTAGAGTATCCTCATGCAACCAGCCACATTTGGTCTTTTTATCATTATTATGTATACCAGATAAAAGAGAAAAAAAATATGACCACTTCCAGAGCCATAATAGAATTTTCTATTGAATTAGATAAAATTATGAAAAGATACGCTTTTAACATTGTTTGAATACCTAAATAGCTATTTTAATTTGTTGGAAATCATGCGATTTTGTTAAAAATATCTGGCCAAAGAGGTAAAGTTTGATAATATGGTAGGTGTTTACAGTATTAAAGAGATACTATTAAATGTAGTCATATTTTATACTTACATATTGGTATGCGGTAAGCATGCGTATTTTATCTTGGAATTATATTCGCTCCGAGCCGATGCAGAGGTTGCGCCCCCTCTAGCCAAAATTAGGCAACATTTCTTGCATGTAAACAAACGGTTTAGAACATATATACATACGTACAGCTGCTTGTGATTGGCACTTGGCAAGCTAGAGAGAGAACGACGATCCTCTCCTGCTGTCTTATTCAGCCAATCACAAGCAGCTATACGTATGTATATATGTTCTAAACCGTTTGCTTACATGCAAGAAATGTTGCCTGATTTTGGCTAGAGGGGGCGCAACCTCTGGATCGGCTCGGAGCGAATATACGCTTTAATTCGTCCCTACGTACTTCTTTATACTTGAGTGTGGTTCTATATAAATGTAAGGTTGTCTGATTTATGAATTTTTGAGAAATAAAAATTGTTCATAACGCATATAAATATACAAATACGATTAAATACTAATGTACGTAGTCATATACATGCTTGTAAAAACTACTATGTATACGTGTGATGTAAGTATTTTTATTATTAATAATTTAACTAATTTTTGTAACCAATCTTTATAACTAGGTTTTATTAAGTAATAAGCTATCAGTGAAGAACTACTTCTCTTAGTTTAAAATTAATTCTCTTTCGTAAAATAAAATGAAAATGAATATCGAAAAAGAAATTATAAAAACTATATCAGAGCATTACGCTAACTTAAAGTTTTCTAGAAAAGATATTCAATTTATTTTGTCTTTGATCAGTAAATTTATAAAAAATACATACAATCCTATATTATTGGAAGCTCTACAAAAAAGCTTGAATAAAGTTGTTGAGCATGATGTATTTGATTCATAAAAAAAAACTTTGATGTGTATGACAACATTTTTTTAAACCATGCAAGTGAAAAAAAAAAGACTGACATTATACAAAAACATGAAATCATACTACGAGCCTCAGTACAATGTATTAGATAATTTTAAAAATGTAAAAAATGATGGTGGAAAAATTTAAAAATTTGGATGAAAGAAAAACAAGTTGTGTCTGTACATATTCCGATTAAAAATTTATTAAGAAAAATTTTAGAGATAAAAGGACTTTTTCCAAAAATGTTAGCCTATATGAAAGCCTTGGAATGTCAAAAAAATGTGTACCAGAATTTTTTACAAGGCCAACTGTGGCAAAAATTTAAAAAAAATACCAAAGATGATGGTATAAGCTTGCCATTTATATGGTACACAGACGATATAGAACTTGGCAACGCACTCAGCTCGCATTCGGGAAAAAACAAATTAGGATATGCGTATGGCACTTTAGCGCTTTATCCATCAAACTTTGCATCCAAGTTAGACAGTATCATACTAATTGATTTATTTTACGCTGCGGATAGAAAAAAGTATGGTAACTGTAAGGTCTTTAAACTCCTAATAGAGGATCTAATAAATTTAACAAATAAGAGAACCTTTATTAATATCAATAGTAAGCGTGTTAAAATCTACGTAATACCTTGCCTCATCACTGGAGATAACCTTGGTATGAATGCTGCGTTAGGTTTCGTCGAGTCGTTCTCTACTACTCATTTTTGTCAAGTATGTTACGCTGACTCACAAGAAAGTAAAACTTTAGTAGAAGAGAAAATTTCCATCCTCCATTATTAATACACCTGTTACTGGAGTAAAAAAAAATGCGTGTTTAATGTTTTACCAGATTACAATGTTATTGAAAATGCTTGCACTGACCTCATGCATGATGTGCAGGAAGGGGTGGCGAATTGTGTAATGGCCGAAATACTCTTACGATTGATTGACGAGAAACTTTTTACCATTGATTACTTAAATTTTCGACTTGAATCGATGGATTTTGGATTTGAATCAAGTAATAGACCTCTACAAATAGATTTACAATACGTAAGAAAAAACAAAAAACTCAAAATGTCAGCAGCTGAATGTTTATATTTTACACGCTACTTCGGTCTTATAATCAATGGAAAAATAAATGAAAAAAATGAAGCTATACAATTATATAAACTCCTACGTCATATACTGCACTACATAACAGCTCCTGCATTGACAGAAGGCAATTTTTTGAAAATTCAAGAACTTATAATAAAACATCATTCACTATTTTTAAGAAAGTTTGGGTATTTGAAGCTAAAGTTTCATATGTTATTGCACTATTATAGATTAGCTTTAAAGAATGGTCCTTTTGTCAAGATTTTTACAGAAAGAATGGAGTCAAAGTACAGAGAAATAAGAAAAATCGCTTTAGAATCTTCATGCCAAATTAATATTCTTCAAACGATAGCTGTAAGATACCTCTTAAAGTCTATGAATATCTATTTTGATGAGTACAAAGACATTACTTTTTAACATGGTAGTTGCTTGGTACACACAGACACAGATTAACATTTTTCAAACGAAAAAGATAAAAAAAGCGTTACTAATGCCACAGTTAATAATGTCACATTTAAAATAAGCACCATGATTGTAGCGGAAACTGGATCAACCAGACCGTTATTTGGAGAAATTGATCACATTTTTATCGTAAATGACAAAATTCATTTTGCTTGTAAGCCTTACCAAATAATAGGATTTAATACGCTCGTCTTTGCCTATAGTGTTTGTTTACATGAAAACAATGATGTTAAGCTCGTCAATAACAATGAGATGCCGACAACTTTACCATGTTTGTTATTTTGTGATAATAACATTGAATACATTGCAACAACGTACCAAATTTAAAGGTATAAAGTAATGTAATATTATTTTTTACAAATTGGTCGTATGATACAGTTTGTTGTACGATAATTTCTAAACATAATTTTTTTCTTTCAAATTATTAAATATTTACTGACAACTAATTTATTTCATTAGAAAAAAATATAATATTTTAGTTGCATAAGTTCAAAAATGTAAGAACTCAAAAGTTGTTAACTATGGATAGGAATTTTTGTAATAATAATTCATGTGATCGTAATAATTATTTTATTTAATTTGGAATCCTTGTCCTCCAAAAAGTTTTCTTTTTAATACTACATCTTACTAATATATAAAGCAAAAGCACTAAAACCTTTGCAATCGCTAAGCGAGAAAACTACTGAACCGATTTTGTTGAAATTNCTTATCTTACTAATATATAAAGCAAAAGCGCTAAAACCGTTGTAATCGCTAACCGCGAAAACTACTGAACCGATTTTGTTGAAATTTTGCACACTGATTCATGATACTTCCTAGATGGTTTTAGTAAAGTTTTTATCTTAAAAAATTTAATAACAATAGCAATAATTGAGCTCAAAGTTTTGCAAAAATACGCCAGCTTTTCACTTTGGTTCAGTAAAATCCGCTCGGTGGCGTCGACATAAAATTGAAGCTACCTGCAACATAATTAAATAAGTGTGGTTATAATAGGCTGGAACGTCTCCATAGTGTTGAAGTCAAGCTTCGGCAATTCAGCGAGCTATATAGAAAATGCTGATGATAGTCTTGCAGCTGGGTATCCCGGTTACGGACGACAATCTTCTCTAAGGGGGAGGGGACCTAGGTGTCCATTCACCCTGAATCTCGACGTGTGCGATCAATTAAAAAAAAATTAATTTTAACCGATGCTGTCTCTGCCACAATACCAAGAGACATATCTAGCCAGAGCACAATCTGCTCCAACTCATCAGAGTTGTGTGGTAGTTCCACCATCCCACCTGGTGCAGTTAAAGAATTTGTGGCTACAAATGTAAGCAAGGGAAAACAGCTCTGAGGGGCACGGGCGGCCACAACGGATACCTTCTTGGTCGTCGCGTCCCCAACGCGCTTACCCACATGTTCCCGTCTAACGATAAGTGGTTGGTTATCCGGGGAATGACCTGAGACAAGATATTCTTTGGTCAGTGGCGTACCTCCCTCCATCACAGTCTCCATACATCGAGACTCCTAGGGTTAGAATCAAGCAACCGTAGTCAGCTCTTCATCATCAGGAATAAGAATAGCCTGGAAGTTTCACCACTGGCGCTTTTTAGAGCCATTATAAGTATTTACGTTCCCTACTTAACCATCAATTTTATCGGTTCTTTTTAGGATCCACCTAAGTGTAAACTACCTTGCCAACAACTACATTTTTATTACCATTTCCGGAATCGATTCGTCAACTAAAAGACTATATTAACTAAAGACGGGCACTATTAAACCAAGTCAGCGATTCACTAGCAGACGTCACCTGCGGAGTTGTTCTTCGCAAGGCTGGAAAACCCGGTGACCGACGACCCTATACTACCCTCTCGACTCTAAGCATTCAACCAGGAATCACTGATCCTCTCCAAGGTCTGCGTTGGGCAAACCTATAACAGCTATGAAGGAAAAAAAACTTGAGCCAACGGGACAGCCTCCACTGGACAAGTATCACTAACCAATCTCCCCATCTAAGATCACCAAAACAACTGAATCTGCAAATAAAAAAGGTGCTTTAGACACCAACGTCTTCGACGTTATACCGGGAGACGTTGGGAAAGAGCACTACAACTAGCCCCAAAGCTTCGGACTTTGTAATTTTTCTCCCAATCAGTCTGGGTCTTCAACAGCAAGCCAGAGAAGATCACCCTGAGGTATCCAGGCAGTCACAATTGCTGTTAACTGCAGTCAAGAAAGAGTTAACTTAAGAAGCTCACCGGTCTTTTTTAGGGCCATCGGACGTCGAACTACCTTGCCAACAAATATATTAG
Organism: Copidosoma floridanum; assembly: GCF_000648655.2. Next base: position 226,725 of record NW_019379506.1, on the reverse strand, counting down.
AACTTAACAAAGTTGACAGAAAACAGCCTTTAGGGGTCACAAAAATTTTAAGCATGCCAAAAGTCGCAAGAGGGTGAATTGGAAGAAAAACTTCAAGTGTATCTAATAAATACAATTTTACTTAGGCGTCAAGAAACTGACGCAGAAAATTTATCGAGATTGAAACAGCAGCGTCAAAATCGACAACTAAAGAGTCCATTACGTGAGAGATCAGCTTTTCATTGTACCCTCACAGCAATCTCTGAAATCTTTAAAGATCCTACTTCAGATTTTTTAATGAGTAGAAAATGTATTTGTGTTTTTGTGGCAATAAAAATGTAGGGTTTAAGGTCCAGGACTTTGTTGCTCTGGTAATAAAGTTGTGAGATATGAGAAAAAAAATTTTTTTTTAATATAAATTTTTTGGGGGTTTAAAATCTTAACAGCTTTAAAAAATAGCCGTTTTCGTGAATTACACGGGAGAAACTGTAAATCAACGGCTTCTTATGGCCACCGATTATTTTATGGCATAAAGAACGCACGGTACTTTTCAGCATAATTATTTTTTTGAATTTTTACACCTTATTATTTGACCAAATAAACTATGTGGATTCCGAAAAAATATGTTTTCAATAAGAAGATTTTTGTTCTGAGATGTATCAGGAATATGTGTAAAATTTCTAACTTAAAATGTTTCACGTTACATGTCAACACACTACGGTGTTTTATTTAGTAAGTCTCGGGCAAAGCCGAGACGGGGGGCTGCTAGTTATACATAAATTAGCTGCTTATAGGTCGCAGTTGGAAATCGTATTAGTTGTATAGTAAAAGTGTTAAATAATAGTAGATTTCTCACCATGAGCGCAAAGTACAAAATAAGCGCCCGGAGGAGGCGGTTTTTGTATGTTTGTGCCCGAGGTGAGAACATTTTTGTTTGCACATTCTCCGAGGGCCCAAAGTGCAGTTTTGGGCCCGTGAGCACACTTTGCGACCGCTTATAACTTTGCGCTTTAGGGTGGGAATGAACTTTACACCCGGAGGGCGGGAATGTTCATTCCTGCCCGTGGGTGGAAAGTAATTACAGGGCGCAAAGCACTTACCCGATGGATGAAAATGTCCATTATAATATTCAATTCAAGAAAATATTCCCTTACATTGAATTTTTTTTAACTTACTTACAGTGCATTTGCAGTCATCGGTCACATTATTGAATTATTGAATTTATTAACCCTAACTAAACTTAATGAATAAAAATAAAGATTCAAATTGTCCAAGAATGATTTTTACTATTACAATTGATATAATTGTCGAGATCATGCTTCCTTAAATTCACGAGTTGACATGGCTCCCTTATTGTACCAGATTCATACTTTAATTCGCCTTTTTTTAATTTACGTATTTCTGCATTAAATATGTACTCTTGATACAATGATACATTTAAAGTCTAATACGCCATGTAAGCCGTATTTGTATACACTGCTTATACGTATACTTTGTATACGTCAGACCATGCATTGAAATTTAAGCGTATAAAGAGACGAAAACGAACTTATTACGTGACCACAGCGCTGTGCACTGGGATTTTGGATGAACGCAGCACTGTGCACTGAGATTCTCGGTGCACTCTTAGCGAGCGAACGTTCTCGAGCACCGAGTTTTCAGGTGTACAAGATGAACTGTGAATGTTAGAGTCATACGTAGTCCACATACGTTACTGCTCATTGATTTACGATGTCTTTCTGTGTGCATCAACTTTTACAGGGCTTGTAAGGTTAGAATAATGTTTTATAAGGAAAATGTGTTTCCGTGTACTTGACTTAAAAGTACTCAAGAGAGCAATCATCAAGCTAGAAAAAGTATGAGATAAGTAAAATATAGGTGTGAGCCCATGAGGAGATAACATGTATGTTTGCTTTATTGCTGTTCACTCATATTTTAACAAAGCAAGACTTGTTCTGGTTTTTTCCCAAACAAAACTTTTTCACTTATTTCATTTTAGTTCCACTGCGTTTTTGCTAGTTGTCTCTCTTTTACAAACATGACACGCACATGCTGCTATAAATGGAAGGAAAGTTGATATTTCCAGCATTTAAGTACGAAAAAGCTTGCAGTTAACAACATGGATCAAATTTTTGAGAATTTAAACAATGCTAATGTTGTTGAATGTTATTTCATTTTTTTTGATGTAGTGTGACTTGAACATCAACGTTTACTGAATGGATAAAATATTACTAGTATTCAAGATCTTATTGATAACTGTGACACTGTGCTTAAAAGTATTTCAGACTACAAAAAAACTATAAATTTATCATTGTATGTCGAATGAAAGTTATTGAACATTGAATGTCTAATATTAACTTTTTTAGCAACATTTTATAAAAAATCAGAAGTGTGCGGATCAGGTATTTCTACGTCTGTTACGCAAAATGATCAAAGTGTTATGTGGGAAGAGATCAATAGCGCATTCAAAAATCGTATTCGGACTGAATAGTGAACATTAGGATATAATTAAATTTCTTAAATCTACTGACAAACAATTCGTTTTAAAAGTATGAGAAATTATAAAAACACTGAATTCTTTAAAAATTAATACTACTATTATGACAGAATTTGTAACAGTAAATAATGATACTGAGACTTTTGAAGTTAATTATTTTAATACTAAGTTGGGGAGCGTTTTTAGTACGACAGAATTACATGAATGGTTCAAAAGTAATGTAAAACAACCACTTACTGTTAGTATAGAGGAATTTCAACAGCAAGATTCTGGAGGGAGTTTCTGTATAGTTTTAAATTTAGTAGTAAATGTTTATAAATACAACGCAATGAGTGGTAGTTTGTATATTGAACTTCCTCCTTCCATCATGAAAAAAAAAGCTTGTGGAAATGTAAAAAATACTGATCAAAAATGTTCCATGTTGGTAATTTTATCTGCTCTTCACAGTGTACGTTATAATGTCAATCAAGTTTCTAGTTACAAAAAACATAAGAGTAATTATGATATTAGTGGAATCACCTTTCCGGTACAACCTAAGCAAGTACCAAAATTTGAAAAAAATAGCAATATTTCAGTTATTATTTAAAAAAAAATAATTAAAAAATAAATATACCACTTTACCTCTGTACTTAATGGCAAAAAAACAAGATAAGCACATAAATTTGCTTCTTATACAATAATATTACCATGATATGCATAGTGAAATAAAAAATAAGAAAATGAACGCAGGTATTGATGCAGAAAATGATAGTTGCTTGCATGATGTGTAACGAGGCAAAATGGCCTCTATATTCCAAAGTGCTCTCGCTGATACAACGTGTATACAAAGAGCATTAATTTGACGCTTCTCCGAACTGTTTGTTTTTCAGGAGCTGTATACACGCTGAGAGGAAGAGACGAGGAGGACAACGGACAAACGGTTGAGCCGCAGAGATGCAGCAGCGCCATCGCGAAAGGACAAGAAAAAGCGAACGCGACTACCGAGACACAGCAGAAACTAAGTATGAGAGTAACTGCGAGAGGGGATACGTGGCGGCAGCCATTGCTTGAGCGAGAGATCGCGAGTCATTCTGGAGTAGAGCCTCGAGCTGCACGCTTAAGAGCGAGCAGCGAGAGCTTCGGTGACTTTACGGATTTTTGTAGCGATAATTGAGAGAGAGTGAGGGAGAAAGAGAGTTGAGAGAGTTTTCGAGAAGGTGCGTAGAGTGTTGAGAGAAGAGAGAGAAGTATGTGTGCGAGTCCAGAAGCTGCTGTGTTCTCCCAGGATGACGAGGTCTCTAGGTCGATGACTATGGCTGCTGAGAGAAAAGAAGAGAGTAAGAGAGAGAGAGAGAGAGAAGAGAAAGGAGGAAGCCGCAGGACGAACGACCCGCTCGAGGACGCCGGACGACATCGCGCTGAGTTGGACTCGCGGTCGTTTGACCAGGAGGTGAGGCTAGAGAGAGAGAGAGGGATGTAGTGTTCAGCGTAGACAGTGTGAGAGAGAGAGAAATATTGTAGTGTAGACAGTGCGAGAGAGAGTTTGGGTTGATGAGACGAGGTGTACAAAAGACCGCGAGGTACATGCTTGGGAGTGCTGCCATTGTTCACGCGTTTTGTCGTGTGTAAGGGTAGATAGCAGAAGCCTCTCCTGGTCCAGGATGAGCTGGAAGTAGTGGACGTGCGCTCACGGCTCGCGTGGTGCGAGGTGGAGTCGCTGCAGCGCAGTCCAGAGGACGAGCTGAAGCGTTGTGTCGTGTATTGTGAAGAGATATACTGTGTATTAGTTTTAAGTGTTTGAAATGAAAGAAATAGTAAAAGGTATTTGTTGGTGCGTTAATTATTAGTTCTCCCTGTAGAACGGGAGCAGAAACCCAAGAGGTGAAAGGGACAACGGTGACGAACGTGGTCGGGATTTGCTAATGCTGCGTCGGCGCCTCTTTTCGTTTCTGGTCAAGAAGTAGTGTCACAGATAAAGTTGAAGGGCTAGAAGAAGAATTAGAAGGAGACGAAGAGGAGAATGCAGGAGAAGACGAAGAGTATGTCTCAAGAGAAAATTTCATTATTGATAAGGATGAAGAAGAAGAACAAGGTGATGAATCAGAGGAGAGTCAAGCTGGTGATCCTATTTGTGTTGATAATAACGATGATAAAAATACTATATACCATTATCATTACGTTTTTATTAAAGATTTATCTAGGCTTGTGAGAAGCTCTCTAAGTAAACACAATCATAAAAAATTTATCTGTGAACCCTGTCTACATTGTTTCTTAACTAATAAAAAGTTATATCTCATGCAGTTAAATGTGTTCAAGTAAACAAATGTAAAGTAACTTTACTGAGAAATGATGACAATATGTTAAAATTTGAAAATCACAAGAATAAAAATATGGTGCCATTTATTATTTATGGAGACTTTGAGTGCATGTTTAAAACAGTGCAAAATAGTATGCGTGCTATACAACACCTTAAGCTCCTAAGTGTAGGATTTTATATGAAGTGTAGTTTTGATGATACGAAATCAAGACATATGTGCTATAGACAAACGTGTAAACACAACGATGATTCGGTGACTTGGTTTGTGAAAAAAATAATCGACATTGCCTTAGAATTCTGAAACCTATATGACAATCCAGTACCTATAAGGCCACTGGCTAATGAGGAAGATTTTAACTTTTTTAATGCTGATAGATGTCACATATGTGAAAAAACCATTAAGAATATTGAAAAAGTTCATGACCATTGCCATTTAACAGGAGAGTTAGTATTAATTTTTCTCTAAAGATAAAACTTTGTTACCAACTTCAATATAATTTTTTAATTCAGGTACAAAATACCTGCTCATAACGACTGCAATCTAAAATATCAAGACTTTCGATCGTTACCAATAGTATTTTGTAATCTCAGTTACTATGATGCTCATTTATTCATAAAAGAACTCGTCTGTTGTTTTCTGGGTCGAGTAGACGTCATACCTCAAACAAAAGAAAAGTATATTTCTTTTACAAGGTATGTCGAAGGAACAAGTATTAACTTACACTTTATTGACTCGTTCAAATTCTTACCATCATCTCTAGAAAAGTTAGCATCACACTTGGAGCAGCATATTATTTTAGAATATGTTTTTAATCAAGACGATTGCTACTTTGTAGAACAAATCCAGCTGCTTAAAGATAGGTGTATTCCCATACGATTTTATAACGCCACGAAAAAACTCCAAGAAACAATGCTTCCGCCAAAAGATCACTTTTACAGTAAATTATGCATATAAGTAATGAGGATTACGTTCATGCACAAACTATGTGGAAAACTTTTAATATTGCAAATCTTGGACAAAATTCGGATGTATACCTTAAAACTGATGTGCCTCAGTTATGTGAAGTTTTCGAAAACTTTAGGATTAATTATTGCAAAATATATCAATTAGATTCTGCCCACTACTATACTACACCGGGTTTCACGTGGAATGCTATGCTAAAACAAACAAACGTAAGTTTTCATACATTCACATACAACTTATTTTACAGCAAAATATGATAAACTTATAACTTGCATTAAAATGTTTTATTTATAATTTTATTATTTTTACAGATTTCGCTTGAACTTGTAACGGACGTTGATATGTTTATGTTTTTTGAAAAAGGTATAAGAGGAAGAATAAGTCAATATTGTAACAGATACTCAGAGGCGAATAATCAGTACATGGATAATTATGAAAAAGATATAGCAGAAAAATTTATCATTTACTATGATGTAAATAACTTGTATGGTTGGGCTATGACTCAACCATTACCGTATGGTGAGTTCAGGTTGGTTGAAAGTATTAAACAACTACCACATGACTTTTATAAACTTGGCAAAGATAGTGCCTATGGTTATATTTTAGAGGTAGTTTTAGAATATTCCATAGATCTTCACGATTTTCATAATTTTAGCTCTACGATCAAAACACAAGAAGTTAATGACAACATTAGATAATAAGCATAAATATGTTTTGCATTATAAAGCACTAAAACAGGCAGTAGCTCATGGATTACGAGTAACAAAAATACATCGATCTTTAAAACTTTGGCAGAGTACATGGCTCAAACCATACATTGACTTAAATAGCTATGAACGAAAAAAAGCTAAGAATGAGTTTGAAAAAATGCTTTTTAAATCATTTAACCATGCCTTTTTTGGCAAGACGATGAAAAATCCGCGGAAAAGAGTAAATGTCAAACTTTTAAATCATTGGTAAGGACGTTATGGTGCTGCAGCTTACATTTTAAAACCCAATTTCCATAGCTGCGACATTTTTGATGAAAATTTTGTAGCAGTGGAACTACAACGAACAGAATTTATGATGAGAAAGCCCATATACATTAGGCTTAGTGTATTGGACTTATCAAGAACGCTTGTATATCGCTTTCATTACGATTACATGCGTTCAAAATTGCTTAATAATTGCAAACTCTTATACACTGTCACAGATAGTTTAATATACGAAATAACAAACCACAATATTTATGAATTAATGAAAACGAATATTCAAGAATTTGATACTTCTGATCACCCAGAAAACAACATATTTAATATACTTCAGAAAAACAAGAAAATTGTAGGACTTATGAAAAATGAATGTAATAGTAACATTAAAACTAAACTAAATTCGTAGGTCTGAGAAGTAAGATGTATAGTATCCTCACGCAGGACCAAAGCATCATAAAAAAAGCAAAGGATGTTAAGACTAATACTGAAAAAACCACAATAAATTTTTACGATTACGTTGGGTGTCTTCATGACTTTAACAAAAGTGTTACACGAGAGCAAATAAGTATTAGATCCCACCATCATTAAATCTATACCGAGAAACAAAATAAAATAGCTCTTAGCTTATATGATAGTAAAAGATATATATTTACTACTTCTAACAATACATTACCTTGGGGACATTATAAGATAATGGAGGAAAAACAAAAAAATTAGGAAAGAAGAAGAAGAAAAAAATTGGAGAGAAAGTTTTCAAGAAATACATGGTCACGACGGGGGTAATAAAAGCCAGTTCGTTCCAAAAAATTTATCTGATGTTAGGGAGGAAAACATGCAACAACACGTTCAATTACCACACAGTTTGAACCCGAATGATATGGAAGTGACTTGTCGTAATTTGACCGTAACGATTTGCAAATGAATAATCAAAAAAAGGCATTTGGATTTTCTTACTCATTATTATCTAGGGAACTGTTCAAATAAATGAATAGTCAAGGAGAATATAGGAATGAAGGAGAAGGAAGTAGAAATGATAAAAAAATAGTAAGTGAAGAAGACATGGATGGGAACGCAGTAAAAATTTTCAAAGTGGTGGGGAGCGTTCCTTATAAGGAGCTGCTAAAACCATCTCAGATCAGTTCGACAATAAATATCAATCAGCATCCATAACCAACGATAGTTTCAGCTGTTAAGGTGAAGAGCTTGCTGAATCAGTGTTACAAAAGGAGTTTAGACTCATCAGCAGAAAATCTACTTAAAAAATCCAGACCCACTTTTGAGGTAAGAAAACCTTGTGTTAATAAATTATTTCTATCAATTTTTTCCTTGAACATCATATCCTGTTTAATGATGTGGTTTAAAAAAAAAAATAAAAAAGTAAAAATAAATAAATCTTCAAAAAACGTTAAGAAATTTTTTTTTTTTTCAATTATTACGGATGGCAGATTTAGCAGAACTTAATCAGCTGGCCAAAGGGGGCTTTTTTCAACACAAAAAGTCAGCGAAATGGTGGTTGGTGAAACTTTTATGGTGACCAAACTTCGGAAAGTTAAAACAAAGTATGGTGAGAAAGTTGTAGCAGTACTAAGGGATAAATTCTAAATATTCTTGCCAGATCGCATCTCAAAAAATTTAGTAACGAATGAAATAAAGTTCAATAGTTTAGAAGATTCGGTTAATAAAATAAAGATATTTGTCAAGTTCAATAGTACACATCTTGAATTTTGTTAGAAAAAATTTTTTTGTTATTGATTCATTATATTTGAGAAACTTCTAAAACATTTTAAAAAATTGATGCTTTTTTTTCGCATGTGAATAGTTTTGTAAAAAATGAAAGTTTTGTAATAATCAAAACAAAATTAATATTACTTATAACTGCATTATTTATTTTTTACGTAATATAATTTTTTTTATACATTTAGTTTTTTATATTATTTACTTAACATTATTTTTGTTGATCCAACTACTATGACTGTTATGAAAGCCAAGTCATTTAACACAAATTTCATTTCCTCGTCGTTAGAGGATTTTTTCCACAAGGTAGGTATCGGGATGCTTAGTCTTCTGCAGCTCCTGCTCGCTGAAGCCCTCAGAAATCTCGGCTGCTTTCGGTAATCCCTCAAATGGTAAGTTGGTGGTTTCGTAGGTACTACTCTTATAATAGTAAATACCTCAGTCGACCAATTGGGTGTATACCAGGGTTGGGTCGCTGTCACATATACATGTTTCACATATGTATTACATGTGTAATACATATGTGATGCATGTGATACCATCCTTGATAGACGTTGAAAATTTTTTTTAAAAATTCACGTGAATTGTACTTAAGGTTTTGAATTTTTGCGGTTGTGCTTGTTATTAGTAATGTTTAAATTGTTATAGGGTAAATATTTCTTGGTGTGCTAAAAATAATTATTGTATGATACTTATAAGTTAACCTCTGCAATTTGTAATGCCATGTATTATTTCCATATAACAACAGTTTATGATTACCAAATTAGCAAATTATGGCTGTGATAAGCTATTATTGAATATTATTGTGAGACAAATTTTTTTTCCAGATATATTTGGCTAATTATTATTAAGAAGACTCAAAATGGGAAAGCCGTGTCACCAGAGCTGGCAAGGTTTTTCTAAAATAAGAGATGATAAAGGAGTTATAAAAAAAGCCAAGTGTAATAGTTGTTTATCTTTATTTTCAAATCATGAGAGCAAATTTCTTGGTCGGCACAGGTAACGTTTGAGATGGAGTAATATTTGTACTTAGCTGAGATTATACTAGATGTTGGCAGGACTCTCTTACATGTTTCATTTCATATTGTTACAGAATTATTTGCAAAGGTAAAACGAGTTATAATCTCAGCACAGATGATAATTCAACTGATGAAACCAACAGAGCTGCTCAGGTGATCACTCTTCCTATGGATGATGATGATGATGAATATGAAGTGCAAGAACCAGCATTGGTAAGTTAAAGCTATTGCAAGTAAATAAACACAATTTGTATAATCTTAGCCATGAGTTTCAATCAATCACTTGAATTTCATGTTAATAAGTGTATGTTTTATCAACATTTACAGGTTCCATCTGTTCAGCAACTCAGTGACATGAATGTTGAAGTTTTGAATGGTCACTTGCTTTAGTTTTTGTTGTTGTGTAACATTAAGTTTGAGATGATTGAAAGATGTGCATTCAAGAACTTTATTACATCTCTGAACCCTTCCTACAGAGTTCCAACCTCTGAAACTCTTCAGACTTCCATGCCTCATTCAATGTTTGACCACATAGTAAAAGATTTTTCATCGAATTCCTACTCCATGGGTGTGGTCACTCAGCGACAAGATAATATCATGTACGTTATCAGCTTTTTAATACATACCAAGAGTAGTTTATTTTTAGACTCAGCTATTTTCGACGAAAGTAGCCAATTTAATGATTATAGGTAAATTAAAAAAACAATTTATCAATTTTCTCAACATTTGTATTCAACGATCCTCTGATACAATTGGTGTTAACGTGGAATATGTTATTTTACATTCGAAAATAATTCTAAGCCATAGAATTGCATTTAATGACAAAGATTATTACATTAACTGTTCTTTAATCAACCTTATCAATGAGTTAAAAAATTTACACTTTCATGCTCCAGCTGAATCTCCAGAAGATAGGTTGAGACTAAGAATGTACGATGATGCTTTACTAGATTTTGAGAAATATATGACTAGTATAACTGACATTACTTTAGCTAAAGCTTTTGAAAAGTTACTTGAAGTAATTGAAAACAATTCATTTCGGTCACTTCCATCTGTATTTGATACTATAATGACTTTTTCCAGTCCCGTATGGTTTGCTTCAAACTTTCTTGAGCCTAAGTACAAAGGAAAGCGATTTTTCAGCACCGACTCTCTAAAACAATATATGTACACTTTTATTCTTCGAATCTTGGACAAAGATTCTTTGAGAGGATTCGCAGAATATGTACAAACTTCTGGTATATTTAAGACGCTGACATCTGATGTTGATATGAAGGATAGTCGTGAATTCTGGGAAAAGGCTGCTGTTGAGTACAGCAAATTAAGTGCATTAGCTTTAAAATTAATCGCTTTACCTGCAAATTTAAGGAAAAATGATTTGCACAATTTAATTGACAAATTCAATCATTCTCAAGTAAGAGATAATTATAAATCCAAATGTATTTTAGCGTCTTTATTATTGAATCAAAATTAACAATTTTCAAGATTATTTTAAGTTTTTTTTTAATTATAAGTACAAACATTCTTTTCTAATCTTCAGCATCTAGTCTGCAATAAATTAGTGACTTACGCTAATAAGATGCTACTTTAAAATTATATTTAATTCATTTTCTAGTATAGAAACGGTTCCTACTCCCAATAAGGTCCATCTAATTTCATTATTTTTTCTTTTCTAGAAAATATATTAAAGTGCATATTGTAAAAAGTATAACACACTTTTTACTGTAAGAATATTGTTACTTCAAGCTATGTTCCGGTATTAAAAATGTTTGATGGTCAGAAACAGCCGTTATTTGAACTAATTTGAATATTGCTTAAATATATCAGACGACGAACAGACAATGCTGATATTTAAGAATATTTAACATTTTAAAAAAAGTTTCATTTTTGCTAAATTATTTAGATGGAAAATGTCGTTTTAAAAAATTTAATAATGTGTAGAAAATGATTTAGGTGCGATCCAATTTTGAATTTAAAATGCTTATTTACTACATTAACAATGAATTACAACTTCATCGAAGAAAATTTTGTTATTTTTTTGTGTGGAAACAGTTTTTTTTTACAAACAAGTATAAATTTATAAACAATTAAAAGTAACATATTATTCTTTAATAAATTCATAATTTGCTTGGGTGAAGTTGTGAGTCATAGTTGGACAAACAAATAATCTTTGAAAAATCAAAATCTGACCATAGATACAAAATTTTTCAAACTTAAAGTAGTTTTTTATTCAAGCCGACAATATCTTCTACCTGAATACACAGTCAAAAATTATAAAAGAACTTTTTTTTACGGGTTACAAATCATACTATAACATTGGTCATTTCTCGTTGTTATCGGATCTCTTAAAGGCATTTTACAAATTATTTGGCATAACTGTTGTTTCTGACCATCGAAAATTCTTAATTAAGTATTGATTGTCGGTAGAAAATAGGTACCGTTACTTTATTTCTTGCGAGTTCTATCGTTTTCTCTTCAAAAGAAATGTTTTTTTTACAGGTTATACTACGATTGATTGAAAAATTTCTTTTAATATTTTGTAAGCGTCGTGTGTTGAAAAATCGAATAATATTAAAAAAATTGTAATGTTACTATATACTAAAGATTACTTACAAATGTTATCAAATATGCAGCATGCTCAGCACGTATGTATATTTACCAATGTACAAAAATATTTATATTTCTGCAATTTATTAAATAGATTTGTATTAACTTAATTTTCTTGTTATTTGTTCTCTTTACTAATTTCACAGGGATAAAAAGTTTTTCTATTTATTTAATTTATCCTTAACTGCATATCCTTCGATCTTATAATATCAATAAAGTATCATATGTTTTGACGTAAAGAAATATTGAATAAATATCTAAGTATTCTAAGAAGAAAATAATACGATTCATTCTTACAATTTATTTCTAAACATGGTAAGTATCTTGAAGAAAAACATATTTCAGTAAAACGCGTGAGAATTATAACAATGGTGAAACAATAGTTGTTTTCGTCACAAATGTGCACCCTTTCAGGGTCAGCACCAGGCTTGAGTAACACACTTTGAGCTTTCTCCGGTCGGATCCACATTCATGGATACTAATATTTTTCCAACCGAGGCGAAGGTGCACCATCCTTTCAAAAACTCCAAGGTACAACATACTAAATTTCGTACAATGGTGCAAAGTACGTATAACGCGCACAAATGACACGTTTGTGATATATTTCATCCCAAGTTACAAAAGACATTTTTTTTGCCGAGGTGTGCAATGTGCTCAGTATATGATAGATTTCCCACAAATCTGTTTTTCCGCCTTCTAAGTCAAAATAGCACCTTCGCCGCTTGATTTTGGGTTCTCCGGCGAAAAAATAGTATACGAAACACGTTCGAAAAGGCTTCTTTACGAAATCTCTCGGTTCGTAAATAAAGCCTTTGCAAACTTGGAGCTTAATGTACTATTTCAGCATACCGCCACCGAAACTATTTCATATATTACTTGTTTTTAGGGGTACGTTATCAGCTTTTTAATACATAACAAGAGTAGTTTATTTTTGGACTCAGCTATTTTCGACGAAAGTAGCCAATTTAATGATGATTCAGATGAAGACTTAAGTGTTATAGGTAAATTAAAAAAACAATTGATCAATTTTCTCAACATTTGTATTCAACGATCCTCTGATACAATTGGTGTTAACGTGGAATATGTTATTTTACATTCGAAAATAATTCTAAGCCATAGAATTGCATTTAATGACAAAGATTATTACATTAACTGTTCTTTAATCAACCTTATCAATGAGTTAAAAAATTTACACTTTCATGCTCAAGCTGAATCTCCAGAAGATAGGTTGAGACTAAGAATGTACGATGATGCTTTACTAGATTTTGAGAAATATATGACTAGTATAACTGACATTACTTTAGCTAAAGCTTTTGAAAAGTTACTTGAAGTAATTGAAAACAATTCATTTCGGTCACTTCCATCTGTATTTGATACTGTAATGACTTTTTCCAGTCCCGTATGGTTTGCTTCAAACTTTCTTGAGCCTAAGTAAAAAGGAAAGCGATTTTTCAGCACCGACTCTCTAAAACAATATATGTACACTTTTATTCTTCGAATCTTGGACAAAGATTCTTTGAGAGGATTCGCACAATATGTACAAACTTCTGGTATATTTAAGACGCTGACATCTGATGTTGATATGAAGGATAGTCGTGAATTCTGGGAAAAGGCTGCTGTTGAGTACAGCAAATTAAGTGCATTAGCTTTAAAATTAATCGCTTTACCTGCAAATTTAAAGAAAAATGATTTGCGCAATTTAATTGACAAATTAAATCATTCTCAAGTAAGAGATAATTATAAATCGAGATGTATTTTAGCGTCTTTATTATTGAATCAAAATTAACAATTTTCAAGATTATTTTAAGTTTTTTTTTAATTATAAGTACAAACATTCTTTTCTAATCTTCAGCATCTAGTCTGCAATAAATTAGTGACTTACGCTAATAAGATGCTACTTTAAAATTATATTTAATTCATTTTCTAGTATAGAAACGGTTCCTACTCCCAATAAGGTCCATCTAATTTCATTATTTTTTCTTTTCTAGAAAATATATTAAAGTGCATATTGTAAAAAGTATAACACACTTTTTACTGTAAGAATATTGTTACTTCAAGCTATGTTCCGGTATTAAAAATGTTTGATGGTCAGAAACAGCCGTTATTTGAACTAATTTGAATATTGCTTAAATATATCAGACGACGAACAGACAATGCTGATATTTAAGAATATTTAACATTTTAAAAAAAGTTTCATTTTTGCTAAATTATTTAGATGGAAAATGTCGTTTTAAAAAATTTAATAATGTGTAG
>NW_019379506.1:191559-210678 GCF_000648655.2 Copidosoma floridanum | reverse complement strand
AGTCAAAAATTATAAAAGAACTTTTTTTTACGGGTTACAAATCATACTATAACATTGGTCATTTCTGGTTGTTATCGGATCTCTTAAAGGCATTTTACAAATTATTTGACATAACTGTTGTTTCTGACCATCGAAAATTCTTAATTAAGTATTGATTGTCGGTAGAAAATAGGTACCGTTACTTTATTTCTTGCGAGTTCTATCGTTTTCTCTTCAAAAGAAATGTTTTTTTATACAGGTTATACTACGATTGATTGAAAAATTTCTTTTAATATTTTGTAAGCGCTGTGTGTTGAAAAATCGAATAATATTAAAAAAATTACAATGTTACTATATACTAAAGATTACTTACAAATGTTATTAAATATGCAGCATGCTCAGCACGTATGTATATTTACCACTGTACAAAAATATTTATATTTCTGCAATTTATTAAATAGATTTGTATTAACTTAATTTTCTTGTTATTTGTTCTCTTTACTAATTTCACAGGGATAAAAAGTTTTTCTATTTATTTAATTTATCCTTAACTGCATATCCTTCGATCTTATAATATCAATAAAGTATCATATGTTTTGACGTAAAGAAATATTGAATAAATATCTAAGTATTCTAAGAAGAAAATAATACGATTCATTCTTACAATTTATTTCTAAACATGGTAAGTATCTTGAAGAAAAACATATTTCAGTAAAACGCGTGAGAATTATAACAATGGTGAAACAATAGTTGTTTTCGTCACAAATGTGCACCCTTTCAGGGTCAGCACCAGGCTTGAGTAACACACTTTGAGCTTTCTCCGGTCGGATCCACATTCATGGATACTAATATTTTTCCAACCGAGGCGAAGGTGCACCATCCTTTCAAAAACTCCAAGGTACAACATACTACATTTCGTACAATGGTGTAAAGTACGTATAACGCGCACAAATGACACGGTTGTGATATATTTCATCCCAAGTTACAAAAGACATTTTTTTTGCCGAGGTGCGCAATGTGCTCAGTATATGATAGATTTCCCACAAATCTGTTTTTCCGCCTTCTAAGTCAAAATAGCACCTTCGCCGCTTGATTTTGGGTTCTCCGGCGAAAAAATAGTATACGAAACACGTTCGAAAAGGCTTCTTTACGAAATCTCTCGGTTCGTAAATAAAGCCTTTGCAAACTTGGAGCTTAATGTACTATTTCACAATACCGCCACCGAAACTATTTTATATATTACTTGTTTTTAGGGGCGCAAGTGCCACATTTCCTTTCTGGTTAGAAATTGCTGTTACTGCTCGTGAGAAAGTATTTAAGGTGGCCAATAACTTCTATTAGGACTATGCCTGTACCACGTGACAGGTTGATGTATATATATATATACATATATATATCTACTAGAGAAAAAATACTATATGCCTTATAGGAGACATTAAGTTTCAATTTTTTTTGTAATGGAAGAAATATTAAGGGTAAAAAGTTATTGAAGTACATATTTTATGTCTATGAAGTTTTCATCGTTGTAAGGCCAACGAAAATCGAAGAAAAAAATTTTTTTATACACAAGATCTGGCAACGTTAAACACTTCAGAGAGATAAAAAAAGCCCTTAGCAAGTTTCAGCCCTTACGATTAAATGGAGGGGGTGAAAAACAAAATAAAAAAATTAATTTCTCCGTCCAGAATCACTACGCAAGAAAAATTCTAGAACTCACTTGCTATGAACAGAATAAAGGTGACTACACATATTCAGGGCCTAAAAACTATCCTTCTTATCGTAGAAGGGTTGAAACGCTTAAAACAGGCAGAAACAACCAAAGTACGTGGTATATTCGTTTGAAATATCGCTGATAGAGTCAGGGATCACTTTCTAAGCGCAAAAATAAGATTTTCTTTTTAAATGATCTTTGCAAATAGCATTTTTCTTGTTTGTCATATGTAAAAGTACCCCCAAAAATTGTTCCAATATCCGAAAACATAATCTCTAAATGCTACAGAGGTCGCATAGTTGGATTTTTCGCCAAAATGGCAACATTTATTTTTTTTTTCAACATTAGGTGACGCTTTTAGACTCTGCAAAGAAAATTTATTTTGTTTTTTATGAACAGAAATACTCTTCGAAATTCATTTATTGTCCAAAAACATAAACTATAAATGCTACAGTGGTCGAAAAGTTCGCCTTCTTGACAAAATAGTAACATTTATTTTTTTTAACATCAGGCGACGCTTTTAGATTCTGCAAATCAGATAAATTTTGTTTGTTATAAGTAAAAGTACCCTTATAAATTTTTCCAACGTCTGGAAACATAACCTCTAAATGCTACAGAGATAGTAGGGTTAGAGTTTTTGCCAAAACAGCGACATTTATTTTTTTTCAACATCAGGCGACGCTTTTAGACTCTGCAAATAAAATCAATCTTATTTGTTATGAGTAAAAGTACCCCCATAAATTTTTCTAACGTCTGAAAACATAACTTCTAAATGCTACAAAGGTCGAAAATTTGGATTTTTCGCCAAAATAGTGACATTTATTTTTATTCAACAACAGGCGGCGCTTTAAAACTCTGCATGAAAAATTTATTCCATTTTTTATAAATGGAAGTATCCCTATGAATTTTTCCAACGTCCGAAACATAACCTCTAAATGCTACAGAGGTCTAATTGTTGGATTTTACGCCAAAATAGCGAAATTTATTTTTTTTGACATCAGGCGACGCTCTTAGATTCTGCAAATGATATTCATTTTGTTTTATATGAGGAGATGTACTCCCATGAATTTTTCCAACGGCTGGAGACAGAACCTCGAAATGCTACTTAGGTCGCAAAGTGAGATTATTCGCCGAAAAAAAGAAATTAATTTTTTTTAAACGTTAGGCGATGTTTTTAGACTTTGCAAATAACATTTATCTTGTTTGTTATAAGTAGAAGTACCACCATGAATTTTTCCAATGTCTGAAAACATAACAACTAAATTTTACAGAGGCCACTGTTCATGGGGGTACTTCTAGTTATGACAAACAAGATTAATTTTTTTTGCAGAGTCTTAATGCGTCGCCTGATGTTAAAAAAAAAAAAATTCGCTAATTTTGAGACAAATTGAGCTCTGCGACCTCCGTAGCATTTCGATGTTATGTTTCTGGACGTTGGAAAAATTTTTCAAGAGTACTTGTATTTATAACAAACAATATACATTTTCTTTGCAGAGTCTTAAGGCGTTGCCTGATGTTGAAAAAAAATAAATGTCGCTGTTTTGGCAAAAACTCTAACTCTATTATCTCTGTAGCATTTAGAGGTTATGTTTCCGGACGTTGGAAAAATTTATAAGGGTACTTTTACTCATAAAAAACAAAATTAATTTTATTTGCAGAGTCTAAAAGCGTCGCCTGATGTTAAAAAAAATAAATGTTACTATTTTGTCAAGAAGGCGAACTTTTCGACCTCTGTAGCATTTATAGTTTATGTTTTCGGACGTTGGAATAATGTACGGGGATACTTTTACATATAAAAAACAAGAAAAAGGCTATTTGCAAAGATTATTCAAAAAGAAAATTTTATTTTTGCGCATAGAAAGTGATCCCTGACGCTATCAGTGAAAATTTAAACGAATATAGCATGCACTTTATTCGTTGTTGGCTGTTTCAACCCTTATATAATGAGAAGGGAGGTTTTTGGGCCCTGAATATTTGTAGTCACCTTTATTTTTATTTTTTTCTTCCAGGTTACTGCGACAGCCTAGTAGGCCCAGTCGCCGGGGCCGTCCACTCACCACCTATGTGTGGGGGTGTAATGCCGCACTCATTTATACTAATCCTATAATCGATACCATACTTTATCACTCTTTGGGCACAGTGCAAGTATCTGCGGTGAAACACCATGCCAGTTAAGCTGGTACTCTCTGAACCAATGGCGCATCGGGTCCAATTGTCACTGTGTAACCTTTTGCCGGAGAAGATTGAGTAATTCAGGATGTCTACTCCTCGCCGCTTAAGCCGGCGCTGTCTGCCGAAGCATCGGATCCAGGCTAATTAGCTTCCCCGGAGAAGTCCCATGTTTCAGGGACCACTCCTCGCCGGTAAAGCTGGCGATTTCTGCCTGGTGCCTGGTCCAAAGACCTGTGGATCAAGGAAAAAAAACTGGAATTACTCTGAAGGAAAATTCCACGGAAAAACCCGCCCCAAAACAGCCGGGAATTACGAAGTAACTTTTTCCGGTGAAAACAGATTTTGAAAAAATCTGCATTCACCGGGAATCGAACCCCCGTCCCCAATAACAGCGTTGTATCAGTAACAAGCACGCTTACCACTGAGCCAACGCCGCTCCCTTGTAGCCACCTTTATTTTGTTTATAGCAAGTAAGTTCTAGAATTTTTCTTGCCTTATAGTGATTCTGGATGGAGAAATTTATTTTAAAATTTTTTTTTGTTTTTCACCCTCTTCTTTCAATCTTAAGGGCTTAAACTTGCTAGGTGTTGTTTTTTACCTCTAAAAAATTTTTTTCTTCGATTTTCATTGGCCTTACAACGATGAAAACTTCACAGACATCATATTTTTTATATGATGAGAGTTAAATTGCTACTTTTTTTACGTGATGAAATCATTTATTAAGGCCAACAACAGCGTTTTTAAGATGCGCAGTACAGATTTAGCCTATACAACGAGCTGTTTGCTTACCTTTGAAAAGCGGCAGCAGTAATGCTGCTGCATAGGGTTACCCTGTACTCCGCATGTCAAAAACACATTTTCGGCCTTAATAAATGATTTCGTCAAGAGAAATAATTTAACAACCTTACTCTCATAATATGAAGAACATGTACTTTAATATCTTTTTGGGTTGGACACTCTTCGTTTCATGGAAAATAATGAAAAATTTAATTTCTCCTATATAGCCTTTGCTACTTTTCCTGTAGTAGTCATATATATATATCGCCGTGTCACGTGATACAGGCATACTCCCAATACAGCACTAAAATTAAATGAAAATTAGAGCTGTCTGCTAAATTTCAATAATAAAAAGATCTTGCACTACGGGAAAGGGGTACTGCACGAGTTGGAAAACAATTATTTCTTTAATTTTCCATTAGTACGTGCGCGAATATTTAAGATTTATGAGATGTACTCACTATAGACCTTCATCTTTTTGGCTTTTCATCCCATTATACTTTTGCAAAGCTTGTCTTACTTCTCGATATTTTTTAGGTAGGGAAACCATAGGAAATTTTAAAAAATATTTAATCTTTAAGAAGTTAGGTGCAATTGTTTATAGGAACTGCGTATGTTCCGTACAAACAACTGCACCTAACTTTTCAAGAATTTAATATTTTTGAAAATGTCCAATAGTTACCCTACCTAAAAAATATCGAGAAGTAAAACAACCTCCACAACAATAAAATAGGATGAAAAGCCAATAATAATGTCTTTAGCGAGATTTTGTAGTTAATTTGAAATACACTTTTGTACAATTAATGACGCAACTTTTTTAACAACTGATGAGGTATCCCTTTTCCGTACTTCGACATCTCTTTATTTCTTTATTATTGAACTTTAATAAGCAGCTTTATTAATTATTACAAATTTAGTACTATACAAAAGCGATGGGACACCTTAACCATCCTCCGCGTGGATGTCACCCTCGCCTTCGGCTCGGGAGGTACTTGTCACGCCAAAGACATTAAGCGGGCAGATATGTGTCACTTTCGACCTGGGGAGGTGTAAAATCGTATACGCACTACGGAAGATTAAGAAAAAATGCTTGCATAACACTTTTATCACCCTCGGTTTCGCTTTGGGTGTTCATAAAAATGCGACTTGAGGCATTCTTAAAGTAACCTACCTTGTGACGTAATGTACCATATTGGCGCAACTTACAGCCCTAAGGCGCCAAACCTTTGCCCCACTTTGCATCCGTTGTAAAAAAAATTTGTTAGCCTTGTTTAATATCTGTTAAAATTATTTAATGAAAATTGTTAAAAAGTATACTATTTACAATTACAAGGAAAATAAGATAATTTATTCAAAGTTCTGATTCATGAAATGATGTTTTACTAATGGATGAAACGATTTTTCCCCTCCATAAAAGCAAAAATGTTGTAACGTGAAGAAAGCTTTCAGCATACTCAGTTTCAACGTTGTGGTATAAAAAATCTTAATTAATAGATTTTAAATTAAATGGCTGTGTATTATTCGTTTGAAGAAGAAACAGTGTTCCGAGACAGCTTTAACGGTTTTTAGTAGAATAAATACACATAGAAATAATATAAACCTAGTATAGTTTTATCTATAATTCCCTTTTTCAATTTATAATAACCTTTTAAAAACGTTCAGATAAGGTTGCACTTGTCCGCAATGAACTACAGTCTGGGATGACTAAGGATACCATGACAATGTACTGAGTTTCACGTTGACTCAACACCTTTACAACTTTGTGAAAATGAATTTAAATAGTACGATGAAACTACAACGTTGCGATCGCAACCTTATTTTAGCATTGTGGACGCAAGGTTGCCAAATTTTTAGTAAAATTTTGTTGGCAAAAAATTGAAATTCTTTGATTTGCACGATTTGAAATCTTCGAAAAAGAAATTTTTATTTGTACAATTACTTAAACATGCCGTAACTGGATTTTGAACAGGTTCGAAGAGTGGTATCTTACGTACTTAGCTGGAGTAGGCCAACACAATCATCAGAAAATGGTGGATAAAATTCCTTACTGGTCAACACGTGGTGCATTTGATCATTATTGTTATAAGAAATACATCTTTGACGTTCCTCCATTTAAAATGAGTACTACAATTTTTATTAACATTTTCATAGTAGCAAATTGGAAAAAAAGTTTTTTCTAAAACTAGTTCAGAGGCAATCAACAATATCCATGGTATCTAAAACATTATACAAAGGGAGTTTATTTACCACCTGAATTATTGAAATCAGTTAATAATTGTTGCAAATAATACAAAAATAACGACGAGTAAATGTTTAATTTTCTTATTTTTTTCTATATACTTATTACAGATTTTCAAAACTTTGTGAAAAAATTTTTTTTATAATAATACTAAATTTTTTTGAAGAAAATATATATTTAAAACTTTATTACAAAAGTATTTGTTAAAAAAATGTCAAGAGTTTAAATAAATCTGACTCTGTTGCAAGTATCTGACAGGGCCCATTCAGAGCTCATTTTCGTTAGTTGTAACGTCTATTTTTTGAATTCATTATTGACATAGCAATTTCTCTTTTTTTATAAACGAATAAGCTTGTTTTCTTAATAATAACTTTTAAAATCAAACGCAAAGAGAGGCTAAAAATTATAATGTAGATTATGCAATGTACAAAAGTATTGACAAATCTGATGATAATATTTTTTGGGTCAACTGGGTCCGAGACCAAAAAAAATTTTTCCCTTTATATAATGAGAAGGGAGGTTTTTGGGCCCTGAATATTTGTAGTCACCTTTATTTTTATTTTTTTCTTCCAGCTTACTGCGACAGCCTAGTAGGCCCAGTCGCTGGGACCGTCCACTCACCACCTATTTGTGGGGGTGTAATGCCGCACTCATTTATACCAATCCTATAATCGATACCATACTTTATCATTCTTTGGGCACAGTGCAAGTATCTCCGGTGAAACACCATGCCAGTTAAGCTGGTACTCTCTGCACCAATTGCGCATCGGGTCCAATTGTCACTGTGTAGCCTTTTGCCGGAGAATACTGAGTATTTCAGGATGTCTACTACTCCTCGCTGCTTAAGCCGGCGCTGTCTGCCGAAGCATCGGATCCAGGCTAATTAGCTTCCCCAGAGAAGTCCCATGTTTCATGGACCACTCCTCGCCGGTAAAGCTGGCGATTTCTGCCTGGCACCTGGTCCAAAGACCTGTGGATCAAGGAAAAAATACTGGAATTACTCTGAAGGAAAATTCCACAGAAAAACCCGCCCCAAAACAGCCGGGAATTGCGTAGTAACTTTTTCCGGTGAAAACAGATTTTGAAAAAATCTGCATTCACCGGGAATCGAACCCCCGTCCCCAATAACAGCGTTGTATCAGTAACAAGCACGCTTACCACTGAGCCAACGCCGCTCCCTTGTAGCCACCTTTATTTTGTTTATAGCAAGTAAGTTCTAGAATTTTTCTTGCCTTATAGTGATTCTGGATGGAGGAATTTATTTTTAAATTTTTTTTTGTTTTTCACCCTCTTCTTTCAATCTTAAGGGCTTAAACTTGCTAGGTGTTGTTTTTTACCTCTAAAAAATTTTTTTCTTCGATTTTCATTGGCCTTACAACGATGAAAACTTCACAGACATCATATTTTTTATATGATGAGAGTTAAATTGCTACTTTTTTTACGTGATGAAATCATTTATTAAGGCCAACAACAGCGTTTTTAAGATGCGCAGTACAGATTTAGCCTATACAACGAGCTGTTTGCTTACCTTTGAAAAGCGGCAGCAGTAATGCTGCTGCATAGGGTTACCCTGTACTCCGCATGTCAAAAACACATTTTCGGCCTTAATAAATGATTTCGTCAAGAGAAANACTATATAACTATGAAGTTTAACGAAAAATTTCGTTACTTTACTATTTACATTACTATTTAAATAAATTACAATTTACAATTAAAATAAAACAATTTTTTATACAGAAGTTATAAAAAGCATTGGTTTAAGATACGTTTGGTAGATGTAATATATATTTACACGATATTACTACAACTATTTTACATCGACTTAAAAATTTTTGCCGATAGCGTTACGATGTAGACATTCCTCTGAAGGGCAGTTCAGAGATAGTTGCCGTGAAATTTCAATCAATTTTTTCAAGTATGGGCTTGATTTGTTCTTTGATGTGTCAAGAATGTGCGTCTACTCTTATTTTTTTAATAAAACAGCTAGCTGCTAAATAAATAATGTTTCAAGGCTATGCAATTAAAGCAACCTACCGACAAGGTAGGAAACTACAATTTTCTGTGGACTGTCGTTAAGTCAGTAAGGCAGTGCGTTCTGTTCTGCCCTACGCTGCGTGCTAGCTACGCGCTACGCTACCGTCCATGGCAAAAGTTAAGCCACAGCTATATAAAGCCGTACATTCATAGTGGCAGTTAACTTTCTTGCCGAAATTTTTTCAGTGTGTGCTCCCGAACGACAGAAAAATTTATCTTTTGTTACCATGACGCAAGCATAAAAAGTACTTTGGACCCTGATTTAATACCGAATAGAAAGAAACAATTTTTTCTTCTTAATTGCTTACAACAAAGTTATAGACACTTTAATAACAATGACAATATGTAAGAAGTTATTATCTTACAATGTTACCCAAAAAAAAACAGTTGACATAGGGTCATAAATAAACAAGATAAAACGTTTGTTCTAAGGTAGGACTTTGAAGTCCTTCGAACGAACAAATTTCTGCAGGAAATTGTGGGGCGTGCAATTACAACCCCTTTGAACTGTTGTTAACAATAATTTAAATCAGTTCCTGAAAAACATCACTTTTTGAAAAATCCAAATACAAAATATGAAGATTAAAATATTGAACGACCTACTGTTTCAATTTCAAATATTTGTCAGAATAAAAAAACGAATTGCAGAAAAATTAACGCGACCTATGATTATTTTACATTTTTTTTTTATGTGTATAAAAGTACTAGCTATGGAAATATTGAATTTCCTTTAACAATAATCGCAAAAAAAATTGCAACATAAATTGCAAGTTCTGTTGCGTAACTGTTTTTCAGTTTACGTCAAAATTAATGTTGCAATCAGTTTTGCAACATTATTTGCATTTGAAATTGCAGTAATATCACGTGACAAAGTAAGTTGCAATAATGTTTTCATAAATTTTCGTAGGACGATTTAAAGTTGTCAGTTGTACTCAAAGGGTCCCCCCAATTAAGCACAGCAAAATGCCCTAAATTAAGTTTTTTCGTTTTAACAGTGTCAAACTGTTTTTTAGGGCTAAAAATAAAGGGTCAACTGGGTCCAAGACCAAAAGAATTTTTTCCTGCTAGGGACCATAAAAACCGTATTTTTTACATTTCATTTCTTTTCTCGGCGCACAGTGGGCGAAAACGATCAAAATTACGCGCGGGGCAGAAAAAAACGTCCAAATTAAGTCTTTCTGTTTTTTAAATACTCGTTATTATGTCCGCTATCTTGTATTACTGCGGAAATCCAAATTTATAGGGATAAAAACCACCCCTAAAGCGGTGAACCCACCCCCAAGCAGGCTAACCTACCTAACCCTGGACAGAGCAACTTCTATCAACTGGGTTTCTTAACAAAAATGCATTCCTTAACAACAGACAGGCTAAACATATTAACCCTGCATTTCTCACCCCCACAGACCCTTGCAAACCTTAAAAACCACCCCTACCAACCCCCAAGCAGGCTAACTTACCTAACCCTGGGCAGAGTAACTTCTATCAACTGGGTTTCTTAAGAAAAATGCATTCCTCAACAACAGACAGGCTAAACACATAAACCCTGCATTCTTCATCCCCACAGACCCTTACAACCCTTAAAAAACCATTTCTACCAACCCCCAAGCAGGCTAACCTACCTAACCCTGGGCAGAGCAACTTCTATCAACTGGGTTTCCTGGGACAAACTCTGCAGCAGATGAGACAAAATTGAAACAGTCACAAGATACCATGAAGCATAATGTAGGCCTTACGCGAAAGTCTTATGAAGAAGCTTCTGAGATAACGAAAAGAAGACGTATTTCAGATCTTTTTTCATCTTACAGCGGAGAAGAATTAGCCAGAGCGCTCAAAAAAAAAAATTGCAGCTAAAAATATAAAAACTGAGATTGGGAGTCATAACAACACAGACAATCAAACATTAGCGATGTATGAAGATATTAAACTTTCCAAAAATAAATATCAAAACTTAAATGTTCATCTTAATAAAATTTGTGGAAATAAAATATTAATATCGTATGAAAATCTTTACGAAGCAAAAAAATTATGCTGTTCTGATGGTATAAAAGTGAATGACTCTGGTGCTGAAGTAGACTTCATCTCTCTACTAACTCATACAGTAAAGCGAATCCTGATACAGTTCGATCGAAACTTATTGGAAGAAATTGAAAATGAAACACTGTTACTAGTTGGAAAATGGGAAATGGATGGTGCATCTGGGCAGCAAACAACAAGACAAAACTGGTCACATGAAAGTTCTATGGGTGACGGTGATAATGATGAGAATATTCCCATGGACTTAGCCGATGATAACAGTGATGATAACGTTTCAAGTGATGGTAATGCTTTAAGTGATAATGCTATTTCAAATGATGAGGAAGAGAAAGATAGACCTGAGGTTCAAATATCATCGAAAAGTGATGCAACCGTTTTTATAGTTTCATTTTCACCACTTCAGTTAAAAGCTAAAGATAGAACTATTTGGACAATGAGTACACCTTACTCTGTTCATACATGTCGAACAGTTAAATTTGAATTTAGAAAAGATACTAATGACTATGTAAAAGGCCTATATGATTATTATACAAGTGAATTAGAAAAGGTCGGAGTAACTATCATAAAAATTGATGATATGTCATTCAAAATAGCTTATGATCTAAAATGTACTATGATCGATGGTAAAGTATGTAATACTTTAACAGGACAAAAGGCAACAAATTCCTGCGATATTTGCGGAGTGGGCCCAAAGTTTATAAACAACTTTGATCACGTAAAAAGTCAACAATGCTCAGAAGAATTTCATCAATTTGGACTATCAAGTTTGCACTGTAAGATACGTTGCATGGAATACCTTTTGAAACTTGGATACAATTCTGACTTTAAAAAATCCCAAGCAGTAACTCAACAACACAAACAATTAGGAAAAGAAAAGAAAACATCTATACAGAAATTATTAAAAGTGAAATTATCGCTGACTATCGATGTCGTAAAACAAGGAACAGAAACGACAAATACAGGTAATGTCGCCAGAACATTTTTTGAGAATGCAAAGGTAGTATCGGAGTGTCGAAGAGTAGATGGAAAGTTTATTAATTGGTTTCACAATATTTTACAGGTAATTTTGTGCAACATGATGATTGATTGTGCAATAATGAAAAGCTATTGTGAAGAAACATACAAAATGTGCATATCTTTGTATGATTGGTATAAAATACCTCCATCAGTGCCCAAGTTATTAATACACGGTAGTGACATAATAAATTGTTTCAAGATCCCTTTGGGTAGGCTAAGTGGAGAACCGCAAGAAGAATATAATAAAATCTTTAGGAGAATCCGTCTAGAAAACAGCCGAATGCTAAATCAAAAAGCATCTAACAAAGACATTATACACTACCTTATGCTGTTATCAGATATGGTCATCAGTTCACTTAGAATAAAAGATGAAATAAAAGTTAAATCCTTAAGTAAAGATGCACTAAAACTTTTAATTTCAAATTTGTGAATGAAATACAACAGTTAAAAAAAAAATCAAATACTTCATATGCAATTACACAGTTAAAAAATACAAAAAAAAACAATAATTAAAAAAAAAACAAAAAAAAAACAAAAAAAAAAAACAAAAAAAAGCAGAAAAAAAGTGTGATGTAGTTCACCTCCACGCGGTGCACGTTGAAAAACATAATGATAATACGTCCTATGGCTAAACGAACTACTTTTTTTAACTTATTAATTGAGATATATTTTACAATTTAGGGATTGGTAGGGGTAGTTTTTCAGAGTTGTAAGGGTCCGTGGGGATTAAGAATGCAGGGTTAATGTGTTTAGCCTGTCTGTTGTTGAGGAATGCATTTTTGTTAAGAAACCCAGTTGATAAAAGTTGCTCTGCCCAGGGTTAGGTAGGTTAGCCTGCTTGGGGGTTGGTAGAAATGGTTTTTTAAGGGTTGTAAGGGTCTGTGGGGATGAAGAATGCAGGGTTTATGTGTTTAGCCTGTCTGTTGTTGAGGAATGCATTTTTCTTAAGAAACCCAGTTGATAGAAGTTACTCTGCCCAGGGTTAGGTAAGTTAGCCTGCTTGGGGGTTGGTAGGGGTTTGCAAGGGTCTGTGGGGGTGAGAAATGCAGGGTTAATATGTTTAGCCTGTCTGTTGTTAAGGAATGCATTTTTGTTAAGAAACCCAGTTGATAGAAGTTGCTCTGTCCAGGGTTAGGTAGGTTAGCCTGCTTGGGGGTGGGTTCACCGCTTTAGGGGTGATTTTTACCCCTATAAATTTGGATTTTCGCAGTAATACAAGATAGCGGACATAATAACGAGTATTTAAAAAACAAAAAGACTTAATTTGGACGTTTTTTTCTGCCCCGCGCGTAATTTTGATCGTTTTCGCCCACTGTGCGCCGAGAAAAGAAATGAAATGTAAAAAATACGGTTTTTATGGTCCCTAGCAGGAAAAAATTCTTTTGGTCTCGGACCCAGTTGACCCTTTATTTTTAGCCCTAAAAAACAGTTTGACACTGTTAAAACGAAAAAACTTAATTTAGGGCATTTTGCTGTGCTTAATTGGGGGGACCCTTTGAGTAAAACTGTCAACTTTAAATCGTCCTACGGAAATTTATGAAAACATTATTGCAACTTACTTTGTCACGTGATATTACTGCAATTTCAAATGCAAATAATGTTGCAAAACTGATTGCAACATTAATTTTGACGTAAACTGAAAAACAGTTACGCAACAGAACTTGCAATTTATGTTGCAATTTTTTTTGCGATTATTGTTAAAGGAAATTCAATATTTCCGTAGCTAGTACTTTTATACATAAAAAAAAAAAATGTAAAATAATCATAGGTCGCGTTAATTTTTCTGCAATTCGTTTTTTTATTCTGACAAATATTTGAAATTGAAACAGTAGGTCGTTCAATATTTTAATCTTCATATTTTGTATTTGGATTTTTCAAAAAGTGATGTTTTTCAGGAACTGATTTAAATTATTGTTAACAACAGTTCAAAGGGGTTGTAATTGCACGCCCCACAATTTCCTGCAGAAATTTGTTCGTTCGAAGGACTTCAAAGTCCTACCTTAGAACAAACGTTTTATTTTGTTTATTTATGACCCTTTGTCAACTGTTTTTTTTGGGTAACATTGTAAGATAATAACTTCTTACATATTGTCATTGTTATTAAAGTGTCTATAACTTTGTTGTAAGCAATTAAGAAGAAAAAATTGTTTCTTTCTATTCAGTATTAAATCAGGGTCCAAAGTACTTTTTATGCTTGCGTCATGGTAACAAAAGATAAATTTTTCTGTCGTTCGGGAGCACACACTGAAAAAATTTCGGCAAGAAAGTTAACTGCCACTATGAATGTACGGCTTTATATAGCTGTGGCTTAACTTTTGCCATTGACGGTAGCGTAGCGCGTAGCTAGCACGCAGCGTACGGCAGAACAGAACGCACTGCCTTACTGACTTAAATACAGTCCAGAGAAAATTGTAGTTTCCTACCTTAACGGTAGGTTGCTTTAATTGCATAGCCTTGAAACATTATTTATTTAACAGCTAGCTGTTTTATTAAAAAAATAAGAGTAGACGCACATTCTTGACACATCAAAGAACAAATCAAGCCCTTACTTAGCAAAATTGATTGAGAATTCAAGCCAAACAGTGAAAAATCAGGTGTTGGATTAATAAGATGTAATCTGATCTCTCACTTTTCTTCTCCATATTTCAATAAATCTTACCGAAATCGAGCAATATTTATTCCTTGTAGATTCAGGAATGTAAGTCTACTGTTTTTCTCACATGTTAATATTTCAGATTAATCGATTGTTGCATACTAAGTCAAATATCTGTTGGTCGATAGAATAGGAAACTCATTTATGCAAAGTAATATCGTATGCTTAATTCAGTTAGGTGATGTTATTTGCATCAGTAATTTACTATAGTCATTTTTTTAATAAAACAGCTAGCTGCTAAATAAATAATGTTTTATGGCTATGCAATTAAAGCAACCTACCGATAAGGTAGAAAACTACAATTTTCTCTGGACTGCCTTCAACAGGTTGCTTTCTTTCTGGGACCGGGTGAAAAATCAACCCACAACTAGAAGTCATTCATTCCAAATAGTAGGCACGTCATGCCCAGAGTGTTTGACCTGATTTTGTTTCGGCTTGGGCAAATTTCTTGCCCGAAATTTTTTCAGTGCAGTATTCACATTTTTTTGAGCGCCACAATTAACTTCACTTGATTTCGTTAATGTTAATAATCTTGAAAAACCATACAAAATATCAAATGAACAACTTATAAATAATTACACAAGCAACAACTACCTGATGACCTGGGACGCTAACTGGCTGCTCTACTAAATAATAAAATGATAAATAATAACACAAGCGCCAACTACGATGAGCATGATACGAGGGAAAACAAAACAAAGTACTTGTTACTGCAATTATTATGTATTGATCATAAAAGATACAGGAAAACTAGTAATAATAGACTGTAAAATTTGATGTGTTATAATGTTATATTAGTAGACGATCGTTGAACGTATTAAAGACTTCTAAATTCTATTGTAGGTGAGATGTGGAAAATAATAGTGTTGAAAAATATTATGACCTTTATATTACAGAATAATAATTTCTGAATACTTGTCACTAATATTACAATGTATAAAGATCGTTTTATGGAACAATCCTAATTTAAATTTTAAAATATTTTAACTTTCTTGCGTCATTCGCATTTTTTTCCCATTATGTTGAGAGACATAGGATTAGTATATGTTTTTCTGTTCAACAGATGACATGGTTTAATTGTAAAAATAAATATTTTTTCAAACCCTTGGGGGAAGTTAGTACTTCTACGGTTAGGTTTGCCTGGAGGAAGGAGAACGTTTACTAACAACTAAGTGGAACAGCGGAACTACGAATTTTTACCCAAAGATTAAAAAAACAGTATTTATTATATGAATGAAAATATGAAAATCCCGTACGTACGTGACTGTGAATTCCTCTCGTTTTCGCCTGGATGTGTCATATCACGTTCGTGCAGAAGTTCTATTTCCCCTCCTTGTACTATTTTTCATAATTTTTTTGTATTATAGGTTAAAAGGCGACTTTGCACCAGTAGAAAAAATTTTTGTCAGTTTCTCGTTCATGGACATTAATACTTCGACAGTTATATGATCTCTCTTTATTCGTTTTTGAGATACATGACTAAAAACATGTATTATTTAAACAATTTTATGGTACTTATAGGTTAACAAGTATTTTGACAGTATTGCACCAAGTTTTATCGTAATATGCATTAAATATACTAAAGGCTTTTATAAGTTTGTTCATTATATCTTTTTTTCGAGTTTAGATGAACGAGAAATTTTTTTTGTATCTCTTGTTTCATTTTGTCATTACGTAGATATGTTTTATTATACTATTACTGTTTGTTTTTTAATATTGACGGTTATGAATGTAAAAACATTTTTTTTCAAAAGCTTTTGTTGAACTTTTTACGTACATTTTGCCGGATAACTATAGCCATTGTTCAAATCAATGTTACAAGTACAAATTTTTAAAAATGCGTCATTATAATTGCAATGCTAATATAGTACTCTTAAATCGTTGGGTATTTATGTCAGTGTTTTCATGCATATGTCAAATGAGTAGATAAGTTGATAAGTTTCTCAAATAAAATGTATTGAAAAAAGTAGCAGTTACAGTACAAGAAAAAAAATTTCATTTGACTTTTTTACATATAACACTGATATAAACATCATCCGACAATGCTTCGGGCGCGTATTTTCTGAACGCAGGCCCTCCTGGCCAACATGTCGGCCATGTACGCCGTTTACCACGGGCCCGAGGGCTTGCGCCGAATAGCGGCTCGCGTGCACATGCTGACCGTCGTCCTGGCCGAGGGACTGCGGAGGGATGGGCACGACCTTGTGGGCGAGGGCTGGTACTTTGACACTGTGACGATAAAGCCAAGAGTGCCTTTGGAAAACATCAGGAGAAGCGCCGAGTCGGAGAGGATGAACCTCAGGTACAACAGGGACGGGACCGTGGGCGTGTCTCTGGACGAGAAGACGACTCCCGATGACGTGGACGACATCCTCCGAGTATTTGGGACCAGCGCCACGGTCGAGGGGATCGTCGGAAGCGGCCTCGTCGAGGGCAGGGACCTTGACCACTCGCCCTTCCGTCGCACGACTCCGTACTTGCAGCATCCCGTTTTCAACGCCCATCACTCGGAAACACGGATCGTTCGGTACATGAAGTCTTTGGAGAACAAGGACATCTCGCTCGTGCACAGTATGATTCCCCTGGTGAGTAAAAAAAAAAAAAAATAAGGGTGAGAGCAGCTAATAATAAAATTCGTGCGAATCATCGGTTAGGGCTCGTGCACGATGAAACTGAATTCGACGACCGAGATGATGCCGTGCAGCTTCAAAGGGTTCACGGATGTGCACCCGTTCGTGCCGCCGGAGCAGTCGCGCGGGTACCATCAGCTGTTCGTCGAGCTCGAGCGGGATCTGTGCGCGATAACGGGATACGACAGCATAAGCTTCCAGCCGAACAGCGGAGCCCAGGGCGAGTACGCTGGCCTCAGGGCGATCCAGTGCTACCACGAGTCCCGTGGCCAAGGCGAACGCCAGGTCTGTCTGATTCCCGTTTCGGCTCACGGGACCAATCCGGCCTCTGCTCAGATGGCCGGCATGAAAATCGAGCCGATCAATGTCAAGAAGAACGGCTGTGTCGATGTCGAACATCTCAAGGCCATGGCTGATAAATTCAAGGTTGGAGAGATCTCTGTTATCATCGTCTCGCTTATCCATGCTCTTTCGGCACTTAATCAATGTAAATGAAGCTTTCAAACACGTGCTCGATGATTTTTAGGACAAGCTGTCGTGCCTGATGATCACGTATCCGTCAACAAACGGTTTATTCGAGGAGACGATTGGCGACGTCTGTGAGCTGGTGCACAAGGCGGGCGGCCAAGTTTACCTCGACGGGGCGAACATGAACGCACAGGTAGGCTTGTGCAGGCCCGGTGACTACGGCAGCGACGTGTCGCACTTGAACCTGCACAAAACTTTCTGCATACCGCATGGCGGTGGTGGTCCAGGAATGGGTCCGATAGGCGTCAAGAAGCACCTCGCGCCTTTTTTGCCAAGCCATCCCGTCATCGATACGTTGACCGGTGATGTTAGGGTGTGTGGTTTTTTTTTCGTTCCCTCGTCATCAGTGGTTACTTTTTAATGTTAATGTTATAATTTTTTTTTCGTTCCAACCAGGAAACGAAGGGCTTGGGTGCAGTCTCTGCTGCGCCGTACGGATCGTCGGCGATTTTACCGATTTCCTGGGCTTACATAAAAATGATGGGGCCACAGGGACTGCGCAAAGCGACGCAAGTTGCCATCCTTAATGCCAACTACATGAGCAAAAGGCTAGAAAAATACTACAAAATTTTGTTCAGAGGGAGTAGCGGCCTCGTGGCTCATGAATTTATTTTGGACGTGCGAGATTTGAAAAAAACCGCCAATATCGAGGTAGTGGACATCGCCAAGAGACTCATGGACTACGGTTTTCACGCGCCTACCATGAGCTGGCCCGTTGCTGGCACGCTTATGGTCGAGCCCACGGAATCTGAGGATAAGCTCGAGCTCGATCGATTCTGTGACGCGCTTATTTGTGGGTTTTTTTGTTTGTTTTTTTAATATTCAAAAAGTTATTCAAAATCAATTTTTTTTGCAAATTCTTTTATTTTTCATTACAGCTATAAGGCAAGAGATTCAGGATATCGAAGATGGAAAACTAGATGCCAGAATTAATCCTCTTAGAATGGCGCCGCACACGCAAGAACAGATTATTAGTGATAAATGGGATCGACCATATTCAAGAGAATTGGCTGCTTTCCCAGCAGTAAGTAACTCTAGTAAAATAATTTACCTTTTAAAGGTACTAAATCTTTTATTTAATTTAAAAAACTATTTTTTTATTAGCCATTCGTAAAAGCAAGTACAAAGATGTGGCCTACCGTGGGAAGAATAGATGATATTTATGGAGATGTAAATCTTTTCTGTACCTGCCCACCAATTTTGCCTCAACAGTAGAAAAAAATAAAATGTATATAGTGAATAATCGATTGGATCAATTTGAGTTTTACATAATTAAATTACATCTAAAACGTATTAATTATCGGATACGCTTGTAAATATGCTCATTGTCACCATGTCACTCGGA
>NW_019379506.1:165042-188981 GCF_000648655.2 Copidosoma floridanum | reverse complement strand
GATGTATATATATATATATATTTTTTTTTTGTTGATCCGGAAATGAAACGATTACTACATATTTGAAAAGCGTATTAGTCAAAATTAAATGCATAATATATTTATTCATATATTTTCATATTATAAAGTTGAAAGAGTTAAATTTAGTAATTCCTTTCCCCTCCCGCCGGTCACTCAGGCAACATTTTGAACACACCTTTGAGCCCCCTCTCAAAATAATGTAAATTTCTCCTTATTTCTCTGTTATATTAATCCGATAAAAATTATCCTACTTTTAACTAGCCCCCTACTTCATCCTAAGGAGTTTGAGAGGCCCATCTCTGCCCCCTTCTCCGATCGCCTGTTTGGTTTACATAATTATCATCATATTCTCCCTCAACCAAGTAAAATTAGGTCGTCAACATCTCTCACAACTCTCCACACTCTTCAGGAATACTTTTTTTTTGGAATGAATCTCGTCCACAATTCCTTAAATTTTTTAGTGACATTTTATTACGACTCAATAATCCCTAAATTATAATTCATTTTGAAAATGTGTCTTAGGTCTTAGGTAATTCACGTCCCCACAGTTTCCTGTTAACATTATATGGGTCAATCACATCATTCGTTAATTAAAAAAATTATAGAATAGACTAGGTTAATACAATTTTTCACTTTGACCCGTTTAAGTGAAATGTTACTAACACTGACGTAATAACTTGTTGTTTTATGTTGTTTTACTGTTTATAATATCTTGTATTATTCATAGGAAATTTTTTATGAATGTTGGCTTAAGGTAATCTTATCATTACACCTTCCACAACTCTTTTTTGTTGAATACATGCGAAAAAAGAAACCAGAGCTGTAATGGAGAGTATTTAGACAAAAATTGAATTGAAAGTGAAAAATGTATGTATAAATATCGTATAACATAAACATACATTTATTTTTTCATCAACGGCCACTAGCCGTCCCGTGCCATCTATTACAGATACCCGCGATTAATTGCAAAATCAAGTAATATTCTACTCGATTTTCCGGAATTTCCGTAGAAAAAAGTGCAAGGCTCGAACTGACAATAGTTACAAAATGACAACAATTACGTTGTTACATTGGATTAAAAAGAATGATTTTCAGAGTATCTGTCAAAATATTGAGATAGCTCTCTGTATTTTAAAGGAGAATGTTCATTTTCTGGTTCAAAATAGTTTATTGATTATGTATGCACGACTCCTTATCATGTATGATTACATACTTGAGAAGTATGTCATATTGATTACAAATTTAGGAAATGGATTGATCCCAATGAAATCATAAAATATTGGGATAACAATAATGAAGACGTAAGAAAATCTAAATTAGGTGTTTTTGAAAGTAATTGTCCTATTCAAATATTTTGGTTAGTTAATTTTGTGTATATCATTTAATATTCAAGCTTGTTTGCTAGCTGTCCCAATTGGTTGCAGACTTCAAAAAGCTTACAGAGTCGTCATATCCAAAAACGTAGGCTTTATACGTTTTTTAAACGATAGGCGTAGTTTTTTTAGTTGCAGATTTTATACCATTTTTAAAACACATAATTGTTTGTGGGAGGAGAGGAGGAGGGCGCTTACCAACAGTAGCCTAAGGTGATAGAATTGTTAAATCCACCCCTGAAATTGAAAAAAGGTTGAAAGTAAGAATATAAGAATCGATAATTGATAAGGTTTATCCATTAATATCATTAGCGCAATATATTAAAATACTTTTGAGTTCTAGAAATGTCTGTTGATCTATTTAGTTTCATTTTTAACAATGAAACAATTTTTGTTTTGGGTAAAAATTAGTCATATCTTAATAATTAGTTGATATATTCAACTATGCAAGGTTTTCAGTTTTTGGTTGCTTTTACTTTCGATTGATGTCTTTAAAGCTTACGAATTTTTTTTTTAAATGAATAAAATCATTTCCTAATTGTCTATTTTATACAGCACGAAATAGCTAAGTATATTTTCTATTTTCACTCATGCCATTTTTCAACGCACACTCACATAAATATAAAATACTTTTGGCTTGCTTTTATATTGCTAATTTATACCTTGTGGTTATTATTCTGGCAACATACTACATACTTATACAAAAACCAGCACAGCTTCTGTAATTATTATGAATGTATAGTGTATACTTTAGATTAAAGATTCTTACAGAAACTTAATAAAATTTTTTGCGCCATTTACACTTGTATATACGGAGCAAAGAAGTCATTGTACATAAATTATAAAAGATAAAAAATGCAACGAAGAGTTACGAAACAAGTAACACATAGAATTCTAGCTCGTAAAATTCTGAATGTAATAGCATTAAAGGCCCCAAGAAAGTCGTACATTTTTTCAACTTATAAACGATAGTATGCAAAAAACAGCCGAAATCAAGTGCTAAAGCGCAGTGCGACACTATGATTTTTGGCTAAATTGCTCATCAAATTTTTTCGTATCCATATTATGATCAGAAACTTAACACACTCTTCCTGAGAAGGTTAAAACGTAACGTAATATTGAAAAATTTCAGATTTAAAAAATTTTTAAAACCCTTTTATCAACCAAAGTTTTAATTTGAAGATTATAATTTTTTTTGGGAACACCATTTTACTTACAAGCTTGTGGCAAAAATTGGGAAACAAAATAGTCTGAGGAGCATCCACAAATTTTTTAGGCCTAATTCGCTGAGTATTTTTTTATACTCGTGAGTTGAATGGAATTCTTCGGGATAAGCGCCCATACATTTGCGTAATTGGTACGATACCTCGTTGAAGGTCCTTTAAACAATTAGGGAATGGTTAAGAAATAAATCAAGATTTCTTACTGATGGGTAGACAGACAGGAAATTAAGTTAAAAAACCTTGAAAAATGTTCTTCCCGACTGTTTTAAAAACATTATTTTGTACAGCGCTGGTTGTGGTGCTACAATAAATAATTATATAATAACAGCTCGAATTTCTAAATATAGAAACACTTATTTTAATAGCAAATATTGTTTTTTATTTATTTTGTAAATCTCATCTGATTTCTCGTATGAATTCTCACGTGAGATCTCGCGTGACGATTTGGCATGATGTGTCACCTGAGATATCACATGAGAAATCATATGAGAAATCACTAGACATCCGTAATAAATACAGGGTAGGGTAATAAATACAAAAACTTTCAAGATGTTTTTTTGGCCTTAAAGGACTTCTACACCAAATGGAATTAACATTGCAATCGAGCTAAAATTTTAGGTATAAATGAAAATTAGTCTAAAAATGACCAAGTTGAATTTTTAAGACGTGGGATTTCTTAAAAAAATGGTCAAAGATAAAAAAGATGCAACGATTATTATCAATGTTAAAAACGTGTCGATAGTGCTTGTGAAAAAAGAAAAAAATCAAAAACTGGAGCTCAAACTATTTAGGATTACGTTTTCATACGAGAGTGAGAATGAGAGAGAATAAAATCTTCATCGATCGACAGGAAAATTTACTTGTATAAACGTGGAAATCCACTTGGATAAGCTAGGTAACAAACTTGGACATATTGACTGACAAATCCACCTGAATTTTCTGGAAAATGCACGTGGATAATCCTGGATATCTATCTGGAAATGGCAGGATTTCCAACTGAAAATCCACGATCTCCCTGGAAATTTGCCTGGATTTCCACCAGAAAAATTCACGTGGATTTCCAAGTGGATTATTTCCAGGATGACATATATGTTAATAAATACATCTATGTTTGATGATAGAAAAGAATTCTGAGTGATGCAAAAAAATTTTTTCATGTAATTTCCATCGTGCAGAATAAAATTTCATCCGTTTAAAAACAGTTCTAATGAATCTCTTGTAATTTTATCTTCGTTTATTCAAATACAATGTAATAAGGCTAACTTTATTCCTGAAACAATTTACGGAGGAGTCGCCAAGAAAATTTCTTTACAACGATTATAGTATCTGAAGATACGGTAATTTTTATATGAGAACGTGTAGGTACGATCTGTTTAATTGAAAAAAATGTTTGTTTTGTTTGATCCTGTAGCAAATGTAAAAAAACTTTCTCCGCGGCCCAACCACAAAGTGCTCAAAGAATAAAATAATCCTTGACAAAGCTGCACAAACGAATATATTATTAAATAAAGAACAATTTGTCTACATCTTTTTTTTGCAATCCAACCCCTACAAAATAAGTTTTACTCAGAAGTCAAAGAAAGTAACTGATCACTTTTACTATACATTTAAAAACAATCAAAGTCCTCACTTGGGTTAAAAAAAAGTATTTTTTTGTGTTCAGATTTTAATACGGCAAGATTGAAGAATGTTCCACGGTACTTCCAGAATATTTCTTATTGAAAGCTTTACGTACCCGTTTAACATCAGCTTTGGGAAACCGCATATTGACTTGCTCACAGTTTTCAATTCTACATGAAATTTCCAGTGGAAAATTTACTAAGAATTTTGTACACTAAAAAAAACTTATTAGCAATATTTACAAAAAATTGACAGATTCGCTAATTAAGAACTATTACCTGCCAATAAAACGTGTCAAAAAACGATTGGCGGCAAACGGCCTCAAAATTGGCATAATTTGGGGACCCCATATTTATTGTAATGAGATTTTTCCAAGTTTAATTTTGTTCACGTTGAATTACGTATTCCCCGTATAGTGAAATTCAACATGAAAATCCCATGATAAATTTTTTGGCTTTTGCAACGGGGTTAAGCATAGAGGAAATACGATTTGTACGTACCGCTGACAGTACCATTTAAAAAATTTGTTTTTTCTATCTTATCAACTCTTCTAACATCATTGTAATAAACCTTGATAATCAAGTAGTTAAAAAATACGAAACAAAAATTACTTAGTTTAGTCCATTTATAATTGTATTGTTTATTGTTCATAAAATTTTTGATACCTATCCTTATAAACGTCAGCTGAAGGAATAAATCATGGACAAAAATTCCAAAGACGAAAATTCCGACAAAAATTCCAAAGACAAAAAGACTATCAGTAATCTTAAGATCTTGTATGACCACTTCCTTCATCCATGAAGCATTAAATAATAACACAAGCACCAATTACCTAATGACCTGGGGTGCTTACTGACCACTGTATTTAATAATAGAATGATAAATAATAACACAAGCGCCAACTACCTGACAACAAAAAGCGCTAACTGGATGCTCGGTGCGAAAATAAAATGATACATAATAACACAAGCGCCAACTACCTGATGACCTGGAACGCTTACTGGCTGCTCTATTAATTAGCAAAATGATAAATAATAACACAATCGTTAATCCCCCTACGACCCCAGGGCGCTAACTGGCTGTTCTATTAAATAATAAAATGATAAATAATAACACAATCGTAAATGCCCCTACGATCCCCGGACGCTTACTGGCTGTTCTATTAAATAATAAAATAATAAACAATAAAACAATCTTTAATCCCCCTATGACCCCGGGACGCTTACGGGCTGTTTTATTGATCAATAAACTTATAAATAATTACACAAGCAACAACTACCTGATGACCTGGGACGCTAACTGGCTGCTCTACTAAATAATAAAATGATAAATAATAACACAATCGTTAAACCCCCTATGACCCCAGGACGTTTACTGGCTGCTCTATTAAATAATTTATTATTCATTAATAACATAAGCGCCAATCACTCGATAGTCTGAGGTGCTTACTGGCTGCACTACGATTGACACTTGTGTTATTAAGTAATGATATATTATTTAATAGAGTGGGCAGTAAGCGCCCCAGGTCATAAGGTGACTAGTGCTTGTGTTATTATTTATCATTTCATTATTTAATAAAGCATTCGGTAAGCGCCCTAGGTTATTAGGTGACTGCTGCTGTGTTATTCATAAATATCTTATTATTTAATAGAGTTACTAGTAAGTACCCCAGATCATTGGAGGATTGGTGCTTGTGTTAATATTTTATATTTTATTTCCGTGCTCCGCGTCATTAGTTGATATGTGCTTTTGTTATTAATTGATAAATTATTGTTGAATGGAGTCACCTGTAAGCACCCTGAGTCATCAGGTGACTGGTGCTGGTGTTATTATTTATCATTTTATTATTTAATGCAGTGGTCAGTAAGCCCCCCGGGTCTTTAGGTAATTGGCGATTGTGTTATTGTTTCATGCTTTATGTTTGAAGGAAGCGGTAAAAAAAAATTTTAAGATTGCTGATGGCCGTGCGCTTATT
Organism: Copidosoma floridanum; assembly: GCF_000648655.2. Next base: position 182,769 of record NW_019379506.1, on the reverse strand, counting down.
ATCTGATCACACGGGGCAATCTTAATTAAATAATAAAGTGTACGATTTAATAGCAGATGCACCTATCTCCAAATGACCTAGGGTGCTTACTGGCCATTTTAATCAAATTGAATTTAATAATTTAATAATTAAATATTGTTTAATGACATAAGCACCTATTGCCCAATGACCTGGGTCACTTACTGGCTGGTCTATAAAATAATAATTTATTATTCAATAGACCGGCTAGTAAGCCCCCTGGGTCTCCGGGTGATAGGCGCTTATGTTATTAATCATCATTCAATTATTTAATAAAGTGGCCAGTAAGCGCAACGGATCATTAGGTGATAGGCGCTTGTGTTATTAAATTTTAGAATTTATTATTTAATGGAGCGGACAGTAAGCGCCCTGGGTCATTGGGTGATAAGTGTTTGTGTTATGAAATCTTACAATTTATTGTTTAATAGAGTGGCCAGTAATTTTGGTCAGAATTTTGAAATTGGGAATTTTCGTCAGAATTTTTGTCTTTGGAATTTTTGTCCATGACCCTATATCTCAGCTGATATATCATCCGTCAATTGAATAATTTTTTTAAAAAACGTAAACAATAATAATGAACCCCATACATTTATGATAGGTACATTATTCGACTTACCATGGGGATGGTACAACCGGAATGGCGTGCTAGGGAACAGTTGATGGCAGATTTTAACATTTTTTTATCAACGTTAGTATTTTCAGTCAAGCTAAACCTCACATTTAAGCATGACATATAAACTGACATGTCAGATGACATCTCAGAGGACATATCAGCTGACGTTTATAAGGAGGGATCAAAGACGCTTGAAATACGTGTTGCAACAACAGGACTAATTTAATTTAAATAAAATTGTTCTTACATGTTCGTCTAAATGTCTTCTTTTTCTTTTAAAGCTAGGTGCAAGGATGTTACTGGAATTATTACTGTCATCATCCAGAAAATTAGCACAAGATTTTCTGAAAATATACAATGAGTATACATAACACATTTTTTGTATTATTAATTTATTAAGTCTTACAGTACTTGTGATTGAACAATATTTGGCCATTAAAAAACTTGAAAATTTTTCCACAGTTTTCACACATAGCAGCTTCCACAGTCATGGTTTTTGCATTAAGTAATTTCACAAAATGTATCCAATTTATTTGAGGATTTTCCATTGACATGATTTTTAAAATTACAAATTATAGCATGTAATAAAGTTTTTTATTTAATCATAAAAACAGTTTCAAGCTGCAAAAATTGAAAAAAAGTGTTTTAAGTCAGAAGTGTTGAAAGGTTTGGACAAAGAAAACACTACAAAGGTTTATAAAATAAATAACAATTGTATAAAGCAACGAGGACTGGTACATAAGTATTTCAAAGATAAAGGGAGAAAGAAAAAGAGCACTAAAATATTTGTAACAGAAATTTCTCCACAACAAAGAGGCATGACACGTTTGAAATAATTATTTGAAGATAGGGTTTTAACACAAGCTAGTTCTAAATAATGTATTCATGGTTTTAAAAAAAACTTGCATTCATATCTTTTGATATAACTTTAGAACTTCTTGAGACAGTGCTTAAATAAAGAATGTACTCTACTCATTACACATTTATAAATCCAGTAATAAATACTTGATTATAATTACTTGGAGTATCGTAGAGCAACTTACCAAATATATTATTGTATTATGTATCCTCATGGATCAAAGTTATCACTTTAGCAATATGCTTTTACATAACTACTGTGCCTTGACTCAGTTTTCTGAAAACTTAATAAAACATAATGACTAGTTACGTCATTTGGAATGTACTCAGTAGTTAAATTCTTAAAACATTCAATAAAAAAAACGAATTTATGCCAATAGTCTAGAAGTCGTAGAGGTTAACTTATGCCAAACAATGGTTCCAAGCATTTAAAGAGATGACTTCCATTCATAACTATTTGAACATAGCACTACCATTGCTATTACAGGCACAACCGCAAAAATTCAAAACCTTAAGTACAATTCACGTGAATTTTTGAAAAAAATTTTCAACGTCTATCAAGGATGGTATAACATGCATCACATATGTATTACACATGTAATACATATGTGAAACATGTATATGTGACAGCGACCTAACCCTGGTGTATACCCCTTTTTGAAAACTTGCTTATTATTACTCACTCTAACTTTATCATCCACTTTAAATGTATGTTTCATTTTCACTTTTGCTACGGATGTAAATTTTTTCAAAACCTTATCTTGATTAGCAGCTGACACATCCTTAGGTTTCATCGCAATTGTTCAGTGTTTGTGATTATCGTATGTTGTAATTAACTCAGGTAAAGTATCAATCCACTCATAACTACCGTGCAGACTAAAGTATCTCCACATAGCATATTTTAGAGTGCGATTAAATCTCTCATATGTCAATGCTTTAAGATTACTATAAGTAGAGTATTAATTAATTTTATACTTTTGCATGAGACTTTGAAAATTTGAGTTGTAAAATTCTTTTCCACGATCAGTTCGTAGATTTTATGGTACTTGTCCTTTAACTTATATAGATTTCATAGCTGCCGTTACATTTTCACCAGTTTTATTCTTTACTGGCACAGCCCATGCAAAGTTCAAAAATATGTCGATGACAGTAAGCATATATCTATAGCTTTTGTACTCACGGGCATAGGGTTGCATGTCAACAAGATCTACTTGCCAAGTTTTATCCAAGCCATGCATGTTAAATTTTCGGCGAGGATAGTTACGTCTAGCGAGTTTGTGAAGTTTCTCAACAACTCCTTCAATGTTTTAAGTTTCTAGATTAACAGTTGTTGTCAAAGCCCGAATAAATGGAAATCCTTTTTCAAAGTTGTCTGTGACAATTCAAATACTCTTGAATTGGTTCATATAAATTCATGTGTGCCATTCACAATGTTAAGACAATGAGAAAATTGCATTCTCAAATGGAATGGGAAGATGTCACTAGCTCTGATGAAGAGAAGTTATAAATAGTGGTTGCTCAACATATTACCCTCAGTTCTTCGCAATGTTGGAAAAGTGGTCAGAGTGATATCAAAGAGGAGAAGAAGCCTATCGTCAACGGTGAAGACGAAAAGAAGAAAATAAATCGTTGTTTTCACTTTTGAAAAAAAATCACAACCGATAGATACTCATTGAATGAAAAATCTTTTTCTGAAAATAAAGGTTATAAAAGAGTGTAGTAGTTTTAACATCATGAATTTGATCATAGATATTCAAGGCTTTTGCGGTGCGGATAAAAATTACATACAGAAAGAAGTTGCAGCGGTATCATTACAAGGAAACATTTGTGGGCATTGGATGATCAAGCCACCTTGCGCTTACAATGAATTATTGCACAATGTAAAATTATATAATAATCGTCAGACGCTGGAAGTGCATGATATTGAGTGGTATGATGGTGACGTAACAATAAATGATTTAAAGTATCATCTTGCTACTCTTGCTAAAAATCGCAAAAGAATTTATGTGTGAGGCAATGGTGAAGCCAAGTACGCTAGTTCACTCTTAGCACGTGAGGTTTATGATTTGTCAACAATTTGTCCTTCCTTGGAAGAAATTGAGGACAACTCTTTACCCATATGTCTTACATATATATATATGCACAACAGCATTTATAAAACAAACAGCTTTTTTGTGCATTACATAAAGCATACTTACTGAAAGAATGGTTTATCAAGATTTTATCTTCAAAAACCTTGACGTATGATAACGATGAGTGTTATAGTGCATACAAACAGTATAAATTTAAAATAAAAATTCAAGACTGGTTTATTGCTAAGATGTCATTGATGGTGTAGCAAAATGTTAGAAATAATGTATAAAATTTTTACTTGTACATGTTAAAGTTAAGTAATAATTAATAAATGTTATAAGCTAACACATTTTGTATTAATTAAAATTATCTATACGCAACCATTCCTTATTACTTGCTCACAAGATTTAAAAATTATATTAAAAACGGTTATTTATAAATTAAAGTAGAAAATTGTATGTTCAAATCTTTAACGCATCCATATGATTAACAATTTTATACCAATAAAATGCTTAACCAACTAAGCTATTAAGGACATGCATATTACAGAGCACGTATAAAATCTACATCCCACAACAATGGCATGTGCATATGCAGATATTTTTTAATGTAAAGTTATGGTCTGCATAATAATTTAAGATTACGAATATACTAATCCAACCTCGTGTGAGAGCTCGTGCAATTATGCCTGCATGCGTATGTTCACGCTCGTGCGTGCTTGCGTACGCTCGTGCGTGGTGCATGCGTACGATTGCGCGTGGATGCGTACGATTACGTGTACTCGTGTACGATCGTGCGTGGTATACGCGTACGATCGTGCATTCTCGCGTATGCTCGCGCGTGGTGTACGCGTACCATCGCGCATGTGCATCAGAGGTCGAACATGTACACATACATACATACACACGTGCATATACATAGAGCGCTTGAACCCTTGTCTAATAGCAGGAGCAAGAAAGAAAGAGCTGTTTGTGGAGCAAGATATATATAACGCACGGGCTCAATCTTACAGCACAAGGCTCCACCACTGGCGTAGTATTCCACTTTCTCCACTATCATGCTGAGAGTGTTGGAAAAAGTGAGAAAGAGAGATAACGCGTGGACCCTTGCATCTAAGGTAAGAGTGAGAAGAGAGAGCGCATGCACGCAGTGTCCCCATCCACAAATCTTACATTGGAAGTGAGAGAGAACTGGGGCCCTCGTACAACAGCGTGAGCTATCGGTGAGCTGACGCACTATCCCTCTCCCCCACCAGCACCACCACGGTCAAAAGCACTTGTACCACAGCTCGAGCTCCCCCTTCTTCCTTTCCCCTAACCCCCCTGAAGGAGTTTAGTTCAGAACTGGCATAGCTTAGCTACTTAAGATAATCAATGGAGAATAGATAGATAGTGATCAGAAGCATGTAAATTATTGCCACTTCCTGTGCGTCTTAGGTTGTCACAATATATTGTATAAAGGATCCCGAAGCTGGACTGGTCTCTATTCTCAGCTGTAAGCTGTCAGTTTTTGTATCAACTGATACTTTTTCGTCACTAGGAGCCTCCTGTTTTCGCCTGAGACTTACTCAATGGAACAACGTAGTATATTGACACTTATTATAAAACATTTTTAGTTAAAAATTTAACATCTATTCTTGACACTTTTCGAAATAAAAAACTTCTCATTACAAACATTTTTGTTCAGAGTATGCAGTGTATTTAATCAAATAATAAAATGTAGAAAGTAAAAAAAATATAATGATGTTGAAAAGTATCGGGCGTTTTGTACACCACAAAATAATTATTGACTCTTAAGTGCCGTTGATTTGCCCTTTCTCACGTTATGATGAATAAAAAAGGCTATTCATTGAAACTATCCAGCTGTTAAACTGACAAAAAATGTGTAATTAAAAATTTTTTTTTCCAATCTTACAACTTTATTACCAGAACACCAGAGTTCTGAAGTCTTATCTCTTCATTGAATTGGTTATGTACAGGTCAAAACGTTGGTCAACAAACAAAAAGTTTGACAATAAGATCATCTACGTCTACATTTATTTTATTTGTATTATTTGCTGTCATTGGAGCCACTTAACATATATTAATTCGACGTTTGATTGAAAAGCACATCTTACACATCAGCATTGGAAGTACTTTAGAAATCTGTTTGTAATGATAAACATAGCGGCTTTCCTTTATATCCTAACTATTTGGCAACAAAGAGGAGACTTATCATTTCTCACAAACGGCGTCAAATCGAAGAGAAATTTGGAGGTGATGTTTTTTTTTTATTTTGAAACTGTCTTTAAATAATTCATTTATTCAGAAAGGCTGCAGCATTAACTTCAGTGAAAGTTCATAACAATAATGAGCTAGTAGAACACTAGTTTTCAGTTGCTAGAAAAAAAAGGGCAACTTACGATGGATAGCCAAAGCAAAATCTTAAGCAATGATTGTCTGGCAAAGAATAGCGACAAATAATATTGAAACTTTACTACTATACAATGAAAAAGCAACAATATAGAAATTAGTGCCTACACTGGGATAAGCTGGTCGAGTAGCAACGGCTTCGCGGGAGCGTCCTGCCGATTCGATAGCTGATGCGAGAGAAAACCGGGCAGCTGGCACGGGATGTGTGTGAATTCTCAAAGTTCTTAAAGTTCAAAGATACTAAGAGAAAGAGAAACACACATTATAAGAGCCTTTTCAAAAGCCAACCCCTATATTAAATGTTTTGTAATCGATAAACACCAGGAAAGCGTATGTATCTTCCACCAAAGAGTTTATGCTGCCGTCGACTTGCTAGCCCACACAGCTTTAATACTAATTAACCGAATCGAAATTCTTTGTTCAAGTGAACAAGCAAGCTTGCAAAAAGCAAAAGTATAAAAATTTTTGTAAAATCAAAAATAGATATACTCAATAAAACTGCTGACATAAAAATTCGTAAAAAATATCTTGAAAAATCTATAGATTTAGGAATTAAATTACTAAAAAAAAAAAAACAAATATAATAACATAGTTTCAGAATTCCTAAACTAAAGTTATAGAAAACTTACAACAAAGTTACAAAATTTTTACGCAGCAGAGGAAAACAAGTGTAATTTCTTACTTTCTAGAAAATACTCGAATTTTTCAGAAAGTGATAGACATATTAAACATAGAATCATACTGGCTTATGAGAGCACTGAGTTTCAACGCACCAATACCAAAATCTTGACGACTCTAGCGTTCATTATAATAGGGATCTTGATATAAAGCGGCTTCGTAATATTTCAAACATCTCTATCCCTGACGAGGTTTTCGATAATTTGAAGTTATGCAAATCATTTAATCTTACAAGTGCGATGAATCGTCATTCTGCGTTTGAATTTCTTAAAATGTAAGAATAGAGATTAATACGTAATAAAAATATAAACATTAATGCACTCCAAAATAGAATTTTGAAGGGGGTTAAAGGTTTCTTGAAGACCACTAATAAAACAGATATTTTTTTTAATGGTAAATAATGTTGCAATCATCAATTTTTATCTCAAAAATAAAAAAAAACCTTGCTGATCACAAAAGCTGATAAAGTAACGCAAATTTTATCTTAGAAAAACAATGTTATACAATGATAAAGTTAAAAGTTAAATAAAAAACAGTAAGTTCTACAAGACGTTACCAAAGAATTCTCTTAACGAAATCATTCGAACAACATCAACATTGGTAGAGCGTTCGAAAAAGTTTGGTATATTTAAAGATTTTGGGTATCAATTGAACGATTCTGAAATTGAAAATTCATGTTTGTCGCGTTGTCATGACTTAGTCAAAGTGCACAAGGTAGGATTTCCTATCCGCATTATTGTATCTGCGATTAACTCTTCTTCATTTATTTTTCAGAATTTTTAACTTTTTTTTCTCAAAAATAACATTTAAAAAACAAAGACATACACAAAAACCGCTTACAACTTAAAGAGAAAATATACACAATAAGTATACCTTCTCGTGAAGGGATGAGGTGACCTTCTCGCAGTAAAATGGCCTACCACATAGATCCTTCGCTCTCGAGGTCGTCTATGTGACAATATCACCATACCAACGAACTACAAAGTATATCCAATAATGTATAATGTGTAATCAATAATGTAACATGTAATCAATACTGTAATATTGTAACTAATATAATGTTTAATGTGTCTTACTGTACCAAAGCTTTATGTACTCGATTATAATAAGGCCTAAAGAATAAATATACTACGATAGTAGGTATTTCTTTTAAAAATAAGGAAAAAACTATACCTTCTGGTTAAACATTAATAATTTTAGATGTTATCAGCCTGTTTACTAACATAGGTGAAAATATCATACAAACTGTTAAGGCTAATTGGAAAAATCTACAAAATTATAAAATTAACCTTTTTTGTGCTAAATTTAGTGAAGGAGTCTCATTTGTGTTAAATACTACATCTTTTCAATTAAATAATAAATTGTTTCTAACACCCCCACCAAAAATACGACTTTGTTCCCTGTTTCCAGGGAGCAAAGTGCAACATTCCTCCCAGGTAGAAACTCGCATGTACTGGTCGTGGGAAAAGTATTTTGATATCCTCTGCGTGGTTGTAATTTCTTTGTAGAGGATGCCAAAACACTTCCTAATAAGCAGTAAATGTGATTTTTACCTGAAAAGTTATGTTGCATTTTTCTCCCTATGATGAAAAAACGCCGTATTTTTAGCAAAGGAGGAGAAAAAATCGTGTACGAGCCTTGGGAAGAAAGTGTGGCATCATCTCCTGGGTATTTGCTACCCTAACTTTTGGAAATGCCGTACTTTCTTCCCTTAGTGCGTAATATACTCTTACAAATAAACTTATAGTTCTTCTACGGGTAGTGTTGTTAGTCCCATATTGTGTGACTTGGCAATGAGACTTTTGGAAGAAGAATGTTCAAATGCTCTTGATTTTGAGGTACCATTTTATCACAGGTACGTTGATGACATCCTAACTTGTGTTCCAACATATCTAAAGAACAACACTCTAGATATATTTCATAAACGCTGTATCTATTCGCACCTTATATTCACATACACGCATGCGCCTGGCTCACTTCGCTTACTCGGAAAAAAAATAAACTTGGACCCTAAAATAAAATAAATAAGTACCGGATAGTAGAGTTGTCCACTGCGCATGCGTATCCACTATATCCACGTTATTACGTGTATATACGGTGCGTTTTGGTGCGAATAGACACTACGTTTAATAAATTTTATGATGACTTACAACTTACAGTTGACGTGGCAACTAACAAAAAAATCAATTTTCTTGACCTGAAGCTGATCATGGAGAGTGATGGTTCAATTATTATCAATAGGTACCAAAAATCAACTCATTTGGGCCAGTATTTGAACTATCACTCTCACAATCCCTTACCCTAAATAATTGCAATTATTTATACGTTATAATTACCCTCTTAACTTTATTAATAAATATTAAAAATAAACAATCCTTCTAACAAAATAGCTCTAGATTGAGAAAACGATGAGACCAAACCAAAAGTATTGCTTTTTTTTTTAAGAGCTTGTTTCAGTTATTGGAAATATGTTTATGAGAACAAAATAGTTGTTGCTTTTAAAGGTGATAAATTGTCAAAATTCTTTAAATCAGAAAGAGACCCATGGAATAATGAAAATAAAAATAAAATAGTTTGCAACATAAGTTCTAACGATGACAAAACTTGTTACATAGGACAGTCTTCTAGGAGTCTTAAAACAAGAATAAATAAACCTAAAGACGACTGCAAGCCTTTAATAGATTAATTAGTATTAGTGCAACATATAAAAATTACATCCCCCTTACCAACCATTGACTTAGCCAAAGTAAAAATTTTAGACGTTAAGAATGATAAAATAAAGAGATTATTAGAGATGGGTAGAGAGATTGCTAATGACAATGCTACGATGAGAAATGACTTTTTGGCACTGATCGGGGCGACCGGCCGTGGCCAGCCGTCAAATCAGGCACATTTTTCGAGAGTGTGAGACTCGTATCGAATAGCATGCGCCCACGAGAAGAAGAGTGGATATGCGTGAAAATAAAAATATAGGCGTACATTTTTGAGATCCATAGGGGTATACTGAATGTGCACCTACGAGGAGAATAGTGGAAATATCGACTACAACTATATAGTTGACCGACACGATAGCTCAGTGGTAGAGTTGCAGTCCTCTTGATTACCGAGGTTCAGCAGCATTTGGCGCGGTTAGTACTTAGATGGATGGCCGTTCAAGCCTTGCAGTTTCGTCTCTGCTGTTTGCTTCGTGGATTAATTGACTGTGTCTCTGTCCCTTTGACATTGTGAGCGGGAGGTGTGCTAAATTTCTGCCCCATAGACTAAGTCTGCAGCTTGGACACCATTTAAGAAATGAGGCAGATACACCTGGAAGTTCTCGATCAGATCTTTCCCACGGGAGATTTTCTTTATAAGCTCTAAGTAGTACCTCTATAAGAGAGCCGGACGTAAAGCACTATAATGTAAGAAAAAAAAAAAACTATACAGCCAAAGCAAGCAATGACACGAGTTTTTATTTTTTTTGACTGTAACTAAGGATATGCTATATACTATACTTTAATTTTTTATCTCTTACATTGAATATTTATAATTTCTTAGGAGTTTTAAAATCTACTAATTATACTCATATCCTAAAAAATTATTTTATTATTATGAAATTACAAAATGGCCTTGCCAACGAAAAATATCAACTTAATAAATTATTTGACAGAATTAGCATTGAAAATACAATTATTTTAACGTATGAAAAGAAAATTTTTGGAACATTATTTGTAAATTTAAACGAAATTGAAATAAAAGAAATCAAACCTGAATGAAAAATTGCATTCAAAAACAACGTGAGACGTCTCGGGACCTCTGATAGAAGCAAAGCTGCTTTTTATGTGTGGCAATGAAACATTATCCATTATCAAGGCTTTTAGTAAAGTGAACAAACACTCTTATAAACATGCCAAAGGACTACTACATCCAACTTGCAGAATTTATCTTTTTTCTCCTCTTCCCATTTCTAAACCACACAACCAACATTTACTAAACCAGAACATTTCAGAATACTTTTCTACCTTTCCCATTTAGGCACACTGATTTCAATATAGCATGTAATAGTTAACGGTTTTCCCTAATTGCGTCTTTCCAAAATACTCTGCCTTCGGTGATTTGACCACAAACCAACGAGTTCCTGCCGCTTAAAACTGAACTGTACTTAGGTTTAAGATACTAATTTTTATCATATCCTAACATAATCTTCTCTTCCCAGCAAACATATTTTCTCAAGATTTCTTGTAGAACTCTTGTAGACTTATAATGTCCATCTGAAAGACATCATTGGGAAGTTTTTGGGGTAAAATTAAGACATCTTTATAATGGAAATTAGAATTCTACAAGACACCTACAAGAAATCTTGAGGAAATGTGTTTGCTGGGTTGCTATGTGACACAAGAGCGCTATCTTTTGGTTTTCCGATATTTTTATTTTTCACTTAACAACTTTTTGAATGATAAGCCTGCTATGCTCCCAGAAAATCGTACCTATGGAGTACAAAACGCGCATGTATCAGAAAGAGAAATAAAATTATTTTACTAACACATAGAGATAAGTTTTATACTGTAGCGTTAATATTAATACCTTTTATATACAGTCATTTGTTTGTTACGAAATTCGTACATGTCAAAATCCGAACTCTGTCTTTGAATACAAGATTAATAAATCTTATATGATAAACAACACCCATACCCATCCTACGAAACCCTCAAATCATCCTTGCCCTCATAACTTAATACCTATGTCCGCCTGATTATAATGCCACCCTCAACCATTCAGCTTCTTACAGTTACTACGTTCCCGATCAGAAACTTATTGAGGATACCTACACTGAATGGGAGGTCATCATGAAGTATGCCTACTGAGGGCCTACAGAGGCAAAATAACGGGGTCTTGTGGAGGCCCTCTTTAGGTATCCTCAATAATCTAGCTTAAACTCTCGGACGATAATATATGAAGGTGTACAACACAACAACACGTATGGATGCACAAGCAAAGTATTTTTTCATCACATTTTTATAGTAAAAAGAACTACAGTAAATAAATTTTGAAGGCTAAAATCCATGAGGAGATATGTGATTCCTCCAACTTCGAAGAGTGCGAACATCAAGTCGAGGACTTTAATACTGTGTGTGATGTTATTTCAGAAAACACTCACAAGTTTGATGATTTAAATTTAGGAATAGATTCGAATAATGAGTATGATGTGCAGCATGACAATGATAATTGTAAGTTACATGACTCTAATGCACTTATAAACAATTATCTCTCACTTCTGGCTACTCATTGTATTATTTTTGTAACAGCAATATTGATTATATGCATGAATGATACAACAAAAGATGCTTCACATGTGGTTAAGTATATGGCTATTGAGGATATCTACAAAGGGCCTCCACTCAACCCCATTATTTTGCCGCTGTAGGTCCTCAGTAGGTTATTGAGATATCCTACAGAGGGCCTCCCGACAACCTCAACAATATTTCTGATCAGGTTGCTACGCAGCCATTATTTTACCTTCTCAGTTCCCTCTTCATTTGCCCGTTATATACCTACGATGAGTCTACTATGCCCTTCTAGCGCAGCACCTGTTACTAATAGAAATTTCAGCTGCCTACAATTTTCACTTTAAGCTATATCACTTTCCACCATTTATAAATTTTTCCTCTCTCCACTATTATTGTAACCGTCACGACTATTATGATAACTATTAACGCTAGTTTTAAGCTACATTTTTCAAATTCAAGCGTATTTTATAAATAATTTTAAGAAATACTTATTGTATAGTCATTCTACTCCCTGCGCCCCCAAATAATATGTGAACACTACATGTGCAGTGGAACACGCGTAGCCACTTTTTCCCCTAGAACAATCATTACATGGCACACGCCTTCTGTAGCAGACTGTACCGTGGGCAGACCTATACACACTCATACACCTCATGTACACACGACCTAAGCAGCTTGGGCAGAGATGAGTAGAGAGATTTCTAACGCTAATGCTACGAGGTTAGACGACTTTTTGGCACTGATCAGGGCGACCTGCCACAGCCAGCTGTCGAACCAAGGTGCACATTTTTTGAGAGTGCGAGACTCTTATGGAACAGCGTGTGCCTTTGAGAAGAGGAGTGAATTCGCGGGGAAATGAACATATTTGGAAACATGTGGAAGAGGTATACCAAATGTGTGCCTACGAGGAGAGGAGCAGAAATGTTGACTATAGCTATAAAGCTGAGGGCATCGCCAAAGCAAGCGTCGACACGAGTTTTTCCCTTTTGACTGCAACCGAGTATATAACATAGTATATATTTAACTGACTTTTGCTCTCTCACTCTTGCTTTAATGTTATTTATGAATGTTAATTGAATCTGTTTATGCAATGAATGCTCTTATATATATATGTCAGCTTAGGCTAGATACGACACCGCTCTCTTTAGGGTCGTGTACACTGTATACCAAGTTAGTATAGGCTAGCGCAGTCGTAGTGAGTGAAAAGCTCATGTCTATACCATTAAAAAGAGTTTTGTCTCCCTCACNATATATATATGTCAGCTTAGTCTAGACACGACACTGCTATCCTTAGGGTCGTGTACACTGTATACCAAGTTAGTAAAGCTAGCACAGTTGTATTAAGTGAAAGGCTCAAGTCTATACCATTAAAAAGAGTTTTGCGTCCCTCACTAAAGCGTATTTGATTTAGTCTCCTCTACCTCCTCCTCCATCGTACAATGGTAAAAGCTTAAAAACATCATTTATCAATCTGATTCAATTAAATCGTGGAACTAAATGCTCATTAGTTATATGCACAGACTTTTTTATTTTAATACATTATTTCTTAATCCTCCCGTACTTTTAAAATTCGCAAATTCATGAATGTTTTTAGGAAATATATAGATCCAATTATTTTTTAAGGTTTTCAGTACAGCTTTAACCACTAATTTATTGATTTTACACATCCTAACTGCTATGAACTGTAGGACAAACTCCGAAGGATATCCATGAACATGTGTGACTTCGAAAGAAGATTCACTTGTCCTTCGGATAGCTGAGATGGAAAAGGCTTATGCCACTTCGTGGATCGTTTTGCACTTTCGGGTTGACATCCACATCATGGTAAATTTTTTTTTTTATTTTTTTCAGTTTATCATTTTGATTTCATTTCTTTTATTTATGTTAAATTTAAAAATGTATATGTGTCGACAACGTTTTTATTCGGATACATCAAAATAATTATTGTTACTTTGATACTTCTTGTTAGCAAGGCCATTTCATAATTTTATAATATAATAGAATAACTAGAATAACTAGAATAACTAATAATAGAAAAACTGTTAAAGATTAGAACATAATTTATGCATTTTGAAACTCCTAAGAAATTATGAACATCCTATTTACGAAAAAAACACCGAAGGCAGAAGAAAACTTATACTTTTACTACGATTACATAGAATATGATTATTACCAGTAAAGTACAACTTAGATCCAATTATATGTGAATATTTATCTACATACATATATTATATTTCTTGGCTTATATATACTTTCCTTACTAATACCTTGTGGTTATGACATTGACAAAATTCATACTACATATATGTACAAACATCAGAGCAGATTCTTTAGTCTTTATAAATAGAGCGTATTTTAGATTAAAGAGTATTACAGAGACAGAATAAAGCTTTTTTAATTCAACACACACTAGTTTCAACCACTTGTTACTCAGAGTATAGATTAAGAATAAAATGTTGTATTATGTACAAACAATTAACCTTTTTAGCTTCAATAAATTGTTATTATAATTTTACAGAAATAGTTACCAAAATCTTTTGACAGCCCGTAAATCATGTACAGATAACACAATCTTTTATCCTCTGTTTTAAAGGTGGCACTATACATCCTTACGTTGGATCAATTACTATAAAAAAAACAATTAGAATTTAACAATTTACATTGTCCTTTTAATCCTCACAGTTGGTTAATTATTTTACATTTCATACAACACACAATGATTTGCATAAATTTATCTAATTGTTTGTAGTTGATAAGATAGGTCATCAAAAAACACCTCTAGCTATACAACGTAAGGCAGCTAACTTTTTTTGAGGAACATAGTCATATAATCGATACCTTCAATCACGTGACACAGGTTGCTTTTAATAAAAAGCTCGCGGAACTCTTACGACAAGTAACTTAACTTTGAATTCTTTCAAATTCTTTTTTAATAGTTCTATATCTTAATTTTCAAGAATCGCAGCTTAATTAATATATCATGAAGAAGTAGGCACATAAATATAGGAAACTAGTTTGAATACCTCACGATTTTAAGACAGGAATAAAAAACTACAGTCAACTTAAAAATTTAACTTTTGTATGAAGAATATTTTTGTTCTGATTATTCCTAGCTAAACAGGTAAAAAATGTAAAAGTTAGATGTATAGAACAGATAATCTCCTAGGAAAGGAAACACAAACGTTAAAGCAACAAATTAACCTAACTTTCATCTCAGAATGTATCACTACATAGGTATTCTAGTAACATTAAAATTAGACTTAAAATTGTTATATTTTAAAAACGGTGAAGCTAGGCTTCGTTAATTTTTGTACACTTGTTTTAACTGTAATAAATAATAATAATAAAACATACCTATATAAATTTTTGTCAGGTTTGCATAATAAAAAATAATAGGCATGAAAGAGCCTTTTGGAACTGAATATAAGAAAGAGCCTTTAATTTTTATTCCTCTGATTTTAAGTTGGTACTACATTTATGTGTATGTATATACATTAATAAATAAAGCTGTGAATCATAACAATACTGAGCATCTTAGTAATTATTAAAGCAGTAATTGATAACAGAAGCGCTTATCAACAATTAACATGGGGTACTTACTGGCCACCACAATTATTGTGTAGTAAGCGGTCCACGGTACCTAGTAATTTGCGCTTGTGTTATTAATTAATCCTTGATTAATTAAATTATTGGCCAATGAGCACCCCGTGATATCTAGTGATTGACAATAATGTTATAAACTAATGCTTAAGTCATTGATCTATAAAAATATATACATTACTACCTTAAAAAAGAAGTTAAAAAATTGGTTAAAAAGGCGTTTGTGTATTTTTGTTGAACTTCTCATTCTGCTCTCCAGTATAGAATATACGTGTAGATTTGTACAGAGGTACATGATTAACCGAGTGCTAGGTGAGGAGCAAATAAAAACTAAAAAATGTCGGTGAATAATCTTGAGCAACATATCGTTGGGTTTAATTGTACCAATCGACGCCAGCTTAGTACATCTCAGTAAACCTCTGTATAAAAAGGCTTTTTTTTCTAGTTTGAAAAGACTTTCTTCTGCCCAAAAATCTAAAAAGACTCTTTCTTGCACTTACCCGATGGTATCATTGTTAAAAGTATTACGATGCTTTTCCTGCATTTAATATAAATTGTTAAACTTCCTCAATAGTTTACAGTCTCAAAATAGCTTCAGTTTAATCCTCACCTTAAAAGGTAATTAATTTTTTTTTTTTTTTTTAANAAAAAAAAAAAAAAAAAAAAAAAAAAAAAAAAAAAAAAAAAAAATCTACCATGATGCGGATTTAAGATTTAAAGTGCAAAGCGATCCACGAAGCAGCATAAGCCTTATTCATCTCAGCTATCCAAAGGATAAGTGAATCCTCTTTCAAAGTCACATATATTCATTGATATCCTCTGGAGCTTGTGCTACAGATCACAGCAGTTAGGATGTTTAAAATTATTAAATTAGTGCTTAAAGCTGTACTGAAAACCTTCGATGAAAAATGAAAAAAAAAAAAAGGAATACAATCAAAAAACATGCAAAAGTACAAGAGAATGAAAAAAATGAAACAAAAAAAACGAATAAAAAAATAGGTATGAAAGAGCCTTTTGGAACTGAATATAAGAAAGAGCCTTTAATTTTTATTCCTCTGATTTTAAGTTGGTACTACATTTATGTGTATGTATATACATTAATAAATAAAGCTGTGAATCATAACAATACTGAGCATCTTAGTAATTATTAAAGCAGTAATTGATAACAGAAGCGCTTATCAACAATTAACATGGGGTACTTACTGGCCACCACAATTATTGTGTAGTAAGCGGTCCACGGTACCTAGTAATTTGCGCTTGTGTTATTAATTAATCCTTGATTAATTAAATTATTGGCCAATGAGCACCCCGTGATATCTAGTGATTGACAATAATGTTATAAACTAATGCTTAAGTCATTGATCTATAAAAATATATACATTACTACCTTAAAAAAGAAGTTAAAAAATTGGTTAAAAAGGCGTTTGTGTATTTTTGTTGAACTTCTCATTCTGCTCTCCAGTATAGAATATACGTGTAGATTTGTACAGAGGTACATGATTAACCGAGTGCTAGGTGAGGAGCAAATAAAAACTAAAAAATGTCGGTGAATAATCTTGAGCAACATATCGTTGGGTTTAATTGTACCAATCGACGCCAGCTTAGTACATCTCAGTAAACCTCTGTATAAAAAGGCTTTTTTTTCTAGTTTGAAAAGACTTTCTTCTGCCCAAAAATCTAAAAAGACTCTTTCTTGCACTTACCCGATGGTATCATTGTTAAAAGTATTACGATGCTTTTCCTGCATTTAATATAAATTGTTAAACTTCCTCAATAGTTTACAGTCTCAAAATAGCTTCAGTTTAATCCTCACCTTAAAAGGTAATTAATTTTTTTTTTTTTTTTTCAAATAAAACATTGTAAATAGCAGTAGACGAGCGCTGATAATTGTACTCTAATTTGAACTTCTGCTTCTAGCTTTTTTTTGTTGTAAATACGATGTTCATAATTTCTTAGGATTTTCAAAATACATAATTAATGCTCAAATCCTTAACAGTTATTTTAGTATTATAAAATTATGGAATGGTCTTGCTAGTGAGAAGTATCAAAGAAACAATATTTATTTTAATGTATCCGAAAAAAGATGTTGATGACAACCATGTATTCTTAAATAGAACAAAAATAAAAGAAATTAAATCAAAATGACAAAGTGAAAAAAAAAAAAAAAAAAAAAAAAAAAAAAAAAAAAAAAAAAAAAAAAAAAAAAAAA
>NW_019379506.1:124989-161855 GCF_000648655.2 Copidosoma floridanum | reverse complement strand
ATATATATATATGTTTTAAATATTCAATAATTTACTAGCAAACATGTAAGGAAATATTATGTTCTGAAATAAAATGAATAGTATAATAAAGAATGAAAAAAATAAGTTTATGAAAAATAGTACAAACTGTATACACGGTACATGCAGCTGCCTGAGCAGATATTGTTAGTAGGCAATCAGTAGAGCCTACTTAGGCTGCCTCTCTAGTCTACAGAGATCTTTTGTTGGTAGCGTCAGGAAGCGTTTGGTAGGCTCGAAGTAGGCTGCCTCGATTGACGAAACCTAACAACCTTTTAATTTATAAATTTACATATATCCATATAAGAATACACATTGTGTTATGATTAAACAACAGTCTTACTGCATTTTTAACGAATTACATTTCATTTCT
Source organism: Copidosoma floridanum (assembly GCF_000648655.2). Next base: position 161,464 of record NW_019379506.1, on the reverse strand, counting down.
TCATAAACCGATTTTTATACACAAGAAGATGTAAATGTAGTATTAAAAATACCACTCACAGTTGATTGAAAATTTACAGTATATGTACATGATTTGTGTGACTTAACTTAAAAGTATTTTTAAGTAACAATCAAGTAATAAATACAACTGAACTGCACACACAGCAATTTACTTTTTGTTTATACAAAAATATATTGACTCAATTGAATGACTGATAAACTTGACTTGATAGCAGACAGCTGAATTACAGTGTACAAAGTGTTGCGTATGAAAATTTTATAATCTAAGTACGGTTTTTAAATAGTTTTTATCGGAATCTTTTCAAGCAATAACAATCGATTTGAAAACCAGTACTTAGAGAAACTTCGTTTTGTTAACAACAAATTTAATGTTAACTAATTTTATCAGTTTCATGTTTGTAGGAGTACGAATTAATTATTTCAATAAGATCAAATATAAGTATCTTCAACTTGTTGACCTACGTATAGTTTTATGCTACAATTAATACTGCAGCTATAGCTGACATAACTATATATACAATTCGTGAGGTAAGATAGAGATAGATAGTATCTTTATTGGCATGAAATATACATATATAGCCAGAGTAAATTACAGAGATTTTTACATCGATTCTTAAGTAGTACGGTTTTATACAAAGTTGTTCGCTGGCACATAGATATTATTTGTAATAAGTAGAAAATAAAAATAATCGTAAGTATAAGCAAGAGGTCGGTGGTTCAAATTTTTTTGATAACTGTTTTTTTTTTTTTTTTTTTTTCTTAGAATTGTAGAAGAAAAAAATTTAAAGTTTAATAAGAATTATTGTGAGGAAAAAAATGATAATTGAATGTAACATTAATTGCTTCGTATATGTGCTTTGATGGCGTAGTGTGAAGTGTGACGGGGAATGGCGCGGCGAGGCAAAACGGGGAGTGATGGGAGGAGGTGTGCAGGAGTTTAGGGCAGCACGGTTGGAAGAGAAAGGGTAAGGGAAAGTGTATAGGAGACTGATGGTAAGGGTGATGGGGTAAGGGGGAAATGAAGTAAAGTAGGAGGAAAAGACTGCCAGTAAGCAACTTCAGTTTTCATGAAAATCTATCGTTTTTAAAATTCCATCCCCCCAAGCACGTCACATAAAGAACTTCGTTCTAAAAATAACTAAAGCTCTATATTTTTTAAAATTATTCATAGATTTGTGAATGTTAAAAGTATGGAAAAATTAAGTAATAATGTATTGAAATTAGAAGTCTGTGCATATAATTAATGAGCATTTAGTTCCACGACTTAATTTACTTAGATTGATAAGTAAAGCATTGAAGTAAGAGTGAAAGAGCAAGAGTCAGTTAAATATATACTATATTATGTACTCGGTTGCAGTAAAAAGGGAAAAACTCGTGTCGACGCTTGTTTTGGCAAAGCCCTCAGCTTTTTAGCTATAGTCAACATTTCTGCTCCTCTCCTCGTAGGCACACATTCAGTATACCTCTTCCACATGTTTCCAAAATGTGCGCCTATATGTTCATTTCCCCGCGAATTCACTCCTCTTTTCATAGGCACACGCTGTTCCATACGAGTCTCGCACTCTTGAAAATTGTGCGCCTTGGTTCAACAGCTGGCCTCAGTGTGTCACCCCAATCAGTGCCAAAAAGTCGTCTCACCTCGTAGCATTGGCGTTAGCAATCTCTCTACTCATCTCTGGTTTGAGTCGGAAAAGCTCGAAACCTCGTCTTGTGCCACACCTCGGTCTTAAGAGCTTGACAGCAACTGCCACAGCCCAGTTTAGCTCAAGCAGCTGCTGCCACAACTAGTCTCTAGGAAATCACGTCTTCGGTGACCCATTTGCATCTCTGGGGCAGATAGGCCCATCGCATCCAGGTTGACTGGAAGCATCTTTTCCTCACCTTGGACTCACCAACAGCACCTACTACTGATCGGCCCCAACCACCCCGTCACGCGTACACACATACACCCACCTACCCACCCACACACACATACACATTTGTTATCCTTCTTAGTAGAGTAACTCGAGAATAAGCAAAAAATTATATGATTTTATTTCATTCTATTTTTTCCGTTTCTTTCACGGAGTATTCCTTCGTTCTTTTTCTTCCTTTGTCTTTTTGTGAAGCTTGTTCTGACGCTACTGCCAGGACGAATTCCAGTAATAATATTAGGAGTAATCGTGTTCTGGCGACCACCAAGATGCCTTGCTGATCATAAACTCCGCCACATTTGGTGTTTGTTCTGGCCAGCCTAGGACGAACCCTGACTCCACTCCTTAATCAGGCAACCTTTCGTTGCCAGTCGAAAGCCAGATCTCTTATTTTGAGGAGGAGTTAGGCATCCATGTGAGACAAACAGAGGATTTAACGGCTGTCCCCTTACCACCCCAATCGAATAATGCAGATCCCTTGACCAAAGCACGACTCAGTCTACAGCATTGGGTTGCCAAGGCTAAAGTTTCAAAAATTAATCCTGCTTGTTGTGCTGGACGTAACAAGACATATATATATATATATATATGTTTTAAATATTCAATAATTTACTAGCAAACATGTAAGGAAATATTATGTTCTGAAATAAAATGAATAGTATAATAAAGAATGAAAAAAATAAGTTTATGAAAAATAGTACAAACTGTATACACGGTACATGCAGCTGCCTGAGCAGATATTGTTAGTAGGCAATCAGTAGAGCCTACTTAGGCTGCCTCTCTAGTCTACAGAGATCTTTTGTTGGTAGCGTCAGGAAGCGTTTGGTAGGCTCGAAGTAGGCTGCCTCGATTGACGAAACCTAACAACCTTTTAATTTATAAATTTACATATATCCATATAAGAATACACATTGTGTTATGATTAAACAACAGTCTTACTGCATTTTTAACGAATTACATTTCATTTCTTCATAAACCGATTTTTATACACAAGAAGATGTAAATGTAGTATTAAAAATACCACTCACAGTTGATTGAAAATTTACAGTATATGTACATGATTTGTGTGACTTAACTTAAAAGTATTTTTAAGTAACAATCAAGTAATAAATACAACTGAACTGCACACACAGCAATTTACTTTTTGTTTATACAAAAATATATTGACTCAATTGAATGACTGATAAACTTGACTTGATAGCAGACAGCTGAATTACAGTGTACAAAGTGTTGCGTATGAAAATTTTATAATCTAAGTACGGTTTTTAAATAGTTTTTATCGGAATCTTTTCAAGCAATAACAATCGATTTGAAAACCAGTACTTAGAGAAACTTCGTTTTGTTAACAACAAATTTAATGTTAACTAATTTTATCAGTTTCATGTTTGTAGGAGTACGAATTAATTATTTCAATAAGATCAAATATAAGTATCTTCAACTTGTTGACCTACGTATAGTTTTATGCTACAATTAATACTGCAGCTATAGCTGACATAACTATATATACAATTCGTGAGGTAAGATAGAGATAGATAGTATCTTTATTGGCATGAAATATACATATATAGCCAGAGTAAATTACAGAGATTTTTACATCGATTCTTAAGTAGTACGGTTTTATACAAAGTTGTTCGCTGGCACATAGATATTATTTGTAATAAGTAGAAAATAAAAATAATCGTAAGTAAATAATAAATTTTTTATAAACATATAAAATTTTTAAATTAAGTCACAAGTTTTTTTATAATATATAGGCTGGCCAGTCCAAAACTGTACACTTTCATTGAATCTTTCGGTGATTTGAGAACAATATTCTACTGCCCACGCTGATTACATCTGTAACGTCATGCTCACATTTATTACGTACGATCCCACACTTATTTCTCGTCCACATTTAATACCCAAAATATAATTGTATGCAAAAAATTAAGAAAAATCATCCTGTAATATAGTTTCCTTCAATATGGTATTATTACATGCCAGTGAATGTCCCTTCAGGACGTTCTTTTCACATAGGTTTTTTTGACAAATATTATTCAAACGTCAAAAGTATATTGTAATTGCATAAAAATTACCCACACACATTTCAGATTGTTTGACTGTACTATTATTTTATACATGATTTATTGAAAAAATAGATATTTAGCATGTAACCATATAGAAAAATTACATTAAATGGCATTCATACTATCTGTAGGAATCTTTTCATATTTTGGGTTCAAAAGATTCCTTTGAGAAAAGCTTATTAAATTTTTGAATTGACCAACAAGTTAAGTTTTGAATCAATTCAAAAAGAAGGGATGAGATCTGCGTGAAAGCATGCATATGAATACATATATACATACATCCACGTAAGAAAAACAATTGCTAGCTTTACTGTACACATAAACGTTCCTGTCATTTCTCTAAACTTTTCCCTGCAAACTTTGGGAAGAATGTTCTTAAGTGAAAAAATTTCTTCAATCACGAATGAAAAAGTTTTGAAAGAATAAAGGACCATAAACGTTAATAATTTTTTTACACAGTGACTTAAAATTGTTATATTTTAAAAACGGTGAAGCTAGGCTTCGTTAATTTTTGTACACTTGTTTTAACTGTAATAAATAATAATAATAAAACATACCTATATAAATTTTTGNAGCACATTGTTACACTTTCATGGAGAAAATTAAAGCTTAATTTATAGCATAATTAAGTTGGATTTGTAAGTTATTCAATTATTTGTTTTATAGCTAATTACAAGTAATTTATATTCTGATACTGATCTTAGTAATAAAATTAGCTATTATGTTTATTATAGTTGGATTCAAGTCAAACAAAAAAGCATTCAATAAATACGGTCCATATAATTGTGACTTTCTTAAATTTTTAAACATTTCTTTTCTGTCTTCGTCGAACAGTTCGCATTGCCAAAAAATATGGTCTATAGTTTCTGAGCTTTTTCCGCAATCGCAAAGATCAGAGTTTACTATTTTGTACTTAATAAGACTAGATTTTATAGACGTATGATTAGATCTTATTTTATTTAAGGAAACTATTGCTTTTCTCGAAAAGTTGAAGCCGTTGAACCAAGGTTTATGACTGCTGTTGAAAAAGTTTTGAAAATACGTGATACCTTTGTTTTCTGCTTCAGCAAGAAGCTTTATTGTATTTAATGCATTGGTTTCTGATTTGAAGGTACTTATTACGTCAGAGAAGGGGATTCTTAAATTTAATAGTAAGCCATGTTTAGCAGCTGCTTTTGCATCCATGGATACCTTTATGAGCTGGTATCCATATAAGATCGATTGTTTTACCTAATTCCATCAATAATAAATAAAAATGTTTCAATTCCAAAATCAGAGAAGAAGAAGAATTATGTCTGATTGCTAAGAGCACACTGAGAGAGTCAGAGAAGATTCTGAAATGTATATTGGGGTTTTGTGCTATAAGTTTGAGTGCTTGGATTATGGCTAGACATTCAGCATTAAAAATTGATGACTTGTCAGGAATATTGCGAGCAAAGCATAGGGAATCAACTGAACTCCATATGGAAAATCCTACTCTACTAATGTTACCTTCTACAATTTTAGATCCGTCGGTGAATACGTTTATATACTTTGACTCTGTTGGATTGTTGAACGTGACATTAAAATCATAATTAGGCAATAATGATTGCATCAGAGGCTTATATATATCGAGATCTGTTTTTATATTTGTGAACGAATTTTTATATTGAGTCGAATATTTGTAATGTAGTTCACTGGATTTGATCAATCCATTTAAATGCCAGCTGTTTTGGTAACTTGTAATGATTAAAGATTTGTCATAGTTGTTTTCATATGCAAAATTATTTGATATTTCCATTAGAGAGTCAAGACTATTAATAATTGGGTTATTATCGATTGACAAATTTTTTAGTATATATTTGTAACTAAGTAATTGAAATCTAAATTGTATATATAAAGTTTTAGTTTCAGCAGTTATAACATTAGTTGGCGTACTCATTCTGTAGCCCATTGCAATCCTTAATGCACAGTTTTGTATAGCCTGAATTTTATTTAAATAAGTGGACGAGCAAGGAGATAAAAGGAATCCACCATATTCTAATCTTGATCTGACTAATGAGTTGTATAGTAAGATTAGTGTTCCGGGATCAGCACCCCACCAGGTTTTTCTCAAGCAGGAAATAATTCTAATAGGAAGATTACATTTTTTGTGCATATTTCTGATATGGCATTGCCAGTTCAGCCTTTTATCTATGTGCATACCCAAGAACTTTGTTGAATCTGAGGGAGAAACTTTGATATTATTTATCGTAACAAAACAGTTATCTAACTTGATGTTGCTTTTGCTATAAATAATCAGTCCACATTTTCCTGGTTCAATTGATAAACCTCTTTTTTCTAAAAAGGTTGCGATTTTCTCTCCCTCAGCATTTAAAATGTTGACCAAACTGTTAATATTTGGACCTTCAACTGAGATAACACAGTCATCAGCAAATTCTAAAACCATGGATTTTTTATTTACTATTTTGCTAATGTTCCTTGTGTATATAGCATAAAGTGTAGGGCTTAGAGCACTACCTTGAGGTAGGCCTTTAGTCACTATATATTTGGAGTTAGTTTGATTAACCAGTCCTAAGGGTATTATCTCTCTTTTTGTTATTAAGTTTTTAATGAAAAGTATTAAAATTTTGGGTAGGCCTAAATTAATAAGATCTTCAAGTAGAATAGTTGGAATAAAGTTGTCGAACGCTCCTTTAACATCTAAGAACAAAGAAGCTATGTATTTTTTTTTTATAAAAATTCTTTTGTATAGATGTGGTGAGTAATGTAAGATTGTCCAGGCATGATTTCCCCTTCCTGAATCCAAATTGTGTGGGTGAAAATACTTTATTTGTTTCTAACCACCATACTAATCTACCATTAATCATTTTTTCTAAAGTTTTTAGGATACATGAAGCCAATGCGATTGGTCTAACTTTCCCGTTGGTTTTAGGGATGAAAGACATAGCATAGGTATTCCACATGGGTGGGAATTTACCACTAGAGTATATGTCGTTGAAAATATCTAGAAGGATTCTTTTGTAGGATTCAGGTAAAAAATTTAAAACACTATAGGTAATTTTGTCAATGCCTGGAGAGGAACTTAGATTTACACTATGAAGCGCGTGTATTAGTTCATCGTACGAGAATGGCTCGGTTAGCACCGAGATCTCAGGAGTATGATCATCAGAGTAGGGTATTTGATAATGTTTCTCGAGATTGGGATCATGAGGAGTGCATAAATTGTTAAGGCATTCTTGTGCATTAATAAGTTGGGTCTTGTTGCCTGCCGTTGAAAGTGGACGGTTCATCCCATTTTTAAAAGTTTTTATTTTGCGCCACACATCTGAAATATTTGTATTTCTGTTAATTGAGGCACAGTTATTATGAAAACTCTTCTTTTTTTTCATTTTTCAGGGTAAACGTTGCTTCTGCTGCTAGCTTTTTAAATTTAATAGCATCCGATGGACTACAGCGGTATTTCAGAGATTTAAATTTAGCTGTTCGCACACGTACTACCTTTTCACAGGTCTCATTCCACCAAATGAAATTGTATTTTTTTTTTATTGGCGTGCCTTTTGTTAAATTTTACTAAATTTTTATCAACAAATGCATCAGGAGGACGCGAACTAGGAGGAAGCGAAATTGTAATAGCAGAAGTTAAAAAGTCAATTAGAGTATCATATCTTTTTAAAACATTAGAGTTGATAAATCTGAGGCTGGTAAATATGTTTTCTGTTTCAACTAGCTTATTATAAAAGCTGTTCCAGTCCATTTTTTTAAGATTAAATCTATAGTCAAGTTTAGGTATTATTTCTGGAGTAACATTAATGTTTATTACTATGGGAAAGTGGTTACTAGACCAAGTATCTTCCAGTACATTCCACTCTGTGATAAAAGCAATATTGGGTGATACCAAGGATAAATCTATGTTTGAAGTCATGTAAACATTGTTGGAAAAATAGTAATGCGTTGGTCTGCCATCGTTAAGGATAAAAATTTTTTCTGTGTCAAGATTTTCAGCAATAATATTACGATTGGTACAGTTTCTATTGCTGCCCCATAATGGGTGGTGAGAGTTAAAATCGCCCATCAGGACAAACAAATTTAAATTGGTTACTTCATTTATAAATTCTGTCCAATTGCTTTGTAAGTTATGGTCTCTATGAGGAGGCCTGTAGATAGCTATTATGGAAATATTGCCTAGTTCGGTTTCAATGTCTATACTACCAGATTCTAAGTAAGAGGAAACATGATTTAGTATAAGAGGACTAAAAACTATTGTTTCTCTGACAAAGATGGCTATACCACCTCCTTTTCCATCACACCTATCAAATCTAGAAACCTTTAAACCTTTTAATTGAAAATTGTCTTTATCTTCAAGCCAGGTTTCAATCACGACTATTAAATCATAGTCCTTGGCTTGATTCACCAACTCCAACTTGTTCCTAATACTACGACAGTTCCATTGTAATATTTTTAGACCATTACTATTAAAAATCATAATTATTTGTTGTTATGTATTCAAATGTAGAAGTTAAAATAAATTGAATTAAATAAACAATAAAAATTTGTAGATTGAAAAACTTAAATTAGTAATGTAACAGAGGAAGTATATATAAATTATGATCAAGAAGAGTGGAGAGATTCACGCGACCTGGATAGTTCCAGCAGACTCTCTGCTCCTCTTATTTTTTCTAATAGTAGCTCATCGCCGTTGATACCTGAGCCTAATTTGTATTTACTATCTTTAGCAAAATTATTATTAAAATTAGCAAAATTATTCGAACTCGTAAATTCCATTTTTTCCACAGTATTGTTCAGACGCCAGTTGGCAGATGATGTGTTCGCAAAATTCCTAGGCCCATAGAATGACCTGGTAGGACTTGTAGGAGCGCTTGAAGTTGCAGTTGTTGTCTCTGAAGATGTAACGAAGAGTCGGTTATTCCCTTCTCCCTGACCTGGTTTTTTCTGATAGAAGCTTGTTTTTTCACTTTTCTGGTTTGGATTGAAAACTTTCTGTCCATTATTACTGTAATCATGTTTAGGCTGCTTATTTTCTTTTGAGCTGTCACTTTTGCTATTGATGTTGTTTGAGGCTGGTGCAGCAGCAGCCGATGTTGTCACAGAAGCATATGATTTCTTAGCTTCGAAATCCCAATTGCCGCGTGCCTTTTTAAGAGCTCTCTCTCTTAGATCAGGAAAGTTTTCTTTCGTTTTTCTTGGTGCACTGATAGGACCCAACATTTGAATTCTTGCCTCTCTAAATGGAATATTATCGTGTGCCATCAAAACATTTATTTCAGCATGTTCCTTGTACAACTCGCATTTTGAATCAATGCTCTTGTGGTTGTTTTTACCTTCTGGACAATTAGCACATCTTGGAGTTTCAACAGAGCAGTTTTCTTCGTGTTTTTCCTTTCCGCACATAATACATCTTTCTTTGTTTCTGCATACTTGTTGTTTATGTCCGAATTTGAAGCAGCGAAGGCACTGCAAAGGTTTAGAAACAAATGGTTCTACGATGAAACTTACTTTGGCAATGAATACCTCTTTTGGCAATTCTTGACCATCAAAAGTCAAAAGTATTGATTTACTGGGGATCCACTTGTTTTCTTCGTTTAAAGCAGCTCTATTTTTCATATCCAATCGCCTTATCTCATTTAATTTAAACTTTGGATTACACTCAAATTTTTGCATTATAACCTCATTGCTTACATCTATATCTGCTCCACGGATTATTCCTCTTCTTGTTTTTCGGTAGCTTGGAACAAAAGTCTCAAGTCCTTGATTGATTAAGTCTTGATCGTTTTGAAGTTTGTTTGCTTCTTCACGATTAGTCGGGATGATCTCTACTCTTGATCTGCCTTTCTTGGTATAGCTGACGATGCTGGGATAAATTTTGTCATTGATAGCCAAGCCAACTCTTAAAGCAGTAAGTTCGGCATTTTGTTTCGTAGTTTTAACCCAAACACCAAAGGGTCCTTTACAGCTTGAGTTGAAAAATTCCACTGGCCCTTTTTCCCTTATTTTATTGTTGCCGTTGTGAGCAGTTGAATTACAAGCAATTGACTCCTCATTTGCTTTAATGCATTTGTTGGTTAGAGTACCTCCTTTCGGTAATCCATTAGCAGACTCACTACGTGGATGCTTTTTCCGTGACTGATCTTCATCATCGACGTACATATCATTTTTTTCGTGTGTAAGCTGCTCAGCATTCTCGTTTTCACAGTCCATTTTGTTAGAGATGTTAGACGGGGACAGTGTTCTGTCCTCGTCTTTTTCATAGTCTTTAGCGGACTCAGCTGCTATTCTGTGTTTTTGTTTCAACCGCCCGCGAACGGGGGTTATATTCACAAGGTTTTTCAATCGGTTAAGATGAGATGAGAGATTAACGCAATCACTGTGTAAAAACAGCCGTTTGGCCTTTTAGCCTTAATGACGAAAAGGCACGACTCGATTAAAGAGCCCCACTAAAGAGTTCTACGGAATGGAACAGCAAGGTTCAAGCGACTCGATCAGCTATAGTCGGACACACGATCACACACGTCCGTCCGGCTCGACAGCCAGGAGCGGAATCGTGAGGTAAGATAAAGGTAGATTATAAAGCCTGCCACCTAGTAAGTACCTCACACACTACCCCTGCCACGCCGTGCCTACGAGTGCCCTCAGTTGGCTGCTCAAGTGGATGCATATGCTCTACGGTACCGGCTTACTTCGATTACAGTTTTTCGTTTGACGTCGTTAAAACCAGTCGAAAAAAGTTTTTGATAAAACAGAGCATAAAAATCACGACTTGGTCTTGATATAGTATGTGTGTGTGTGTGTGTGTGTTTACAACAGCTAGCTAACCGAGCTGTGATTTTTCTGCTCTGTTTTATCAAAAATGTGCAAATGCTAATTCGCGAATTTCTTGGTAATAAGACCATTCCGCTCTTCGTTTTCAATAATTTTAGTGGTTGAGAGAAGGAAAACTTTTTTTGACTGGTTTTAACAACGTTCAACGGAAACTGTAATCAAGATAAGCCGGTACTATAGAGCATATGCATCCTCTTAAGTAGGGCCTCACGAACTGTGCTTCCGTACATATACGACTTTATCATATTTAGGAAGTTCGTACACTGAAAAATATATACAGCCATATCGGTAGTAAGTATAACACTGTTGAAATGGCATGGCAGTGCTGGCCACAGCGATTCTTGTACGGCACCATCCTGCGGCTATCGCAGGAGACTTCAAAAGTTCTGGCTGTATGTACACAGCTAATGCGTCTATTTGGTACCGCCGCTGAAACCGCTTTACTTACTCTTGCGCTATATGCACTGCATATGTTCTACACGTTCAATGCAATATTTTGTGCGTAGAAAGATTGGTAAATTCAGTATCACATACAGTGCGTATATATACATGCCTCAGTACAACAATATGTTTATATATACAAGAGCATTTTAAATTGAAGCGTATATATACAACCATGCATGCGATATAGTTTTGTCTATTATTTTTGATTATCATTGAAAAAAAATTATTCAATGGAGTAAGAATGGATGCAAGATTGTAACATATATAATTATGTAAAAACTGTAAAAAATTAGGCCATATTATAGGCAATAACAATAGAAGAATATTTTTTATACAGAATAGGATATTTAAAAAATTGCAGAACTTCAACAATATGCTGAAATATATTTGACTCTGCTCTATATTTTATGCATAAGTATCAATCCTTTTATTGTTCATAAAATATTTTTAGTTTGAACAAATAAGTAGTCACGTATTTTTTTAGGAACACATAAATAGATATTTAGAAGATATACTACATTTGTTGTAATTATTATACCTTACTAATATATAAATCAAAGTTACTAAAACCGTTGTAATCGTTAACCACGAAAACTACTCAACCGTTCTTGCTGAAGTTTTGCATACTGATTCTTGACACTTCTCAGATAATTTCAGCACAGTTTTTATCTTGAAAATTTTTATAGCAATAAATAAGCTTAAGGTTTTGCAAAAATATGCTAGCTTTTCACTTTAGTTTAGTAGGATACGCTAGATGGAGTAGACGTAAAGTCAAAGCTACCTGCAATTAAATTAAATAATTCTAGATATAATATCCCTGAGAAAATTTCTTAATCTCATAGTTATTCAGCCACAGTGCATGAAGCATAAAGCTGGGCCCCAGCAGCGAAACACCAGGAGACGTGTCTAGCCAGAACACAATCTGCCCTATGATTTTGGAATTTCATGGTATTCTCCAGGTCCACTTTTCCGACTAACGATCAGCGGTTGGTTATCTGGAGAACAACCCGAAGACGAAATATTCGTTGGCCAGCAGCATACCTTCCTCTAGCACAGTCTCCGTACACAGAGACTCCAAGGGTAAGACTCAAACTACACGCAGCCAGCTCTCTAACGTCAAAAATAATATTAAGCAATAGCTTGAAGTTTCACCACTGGCCCTACGTTTCCTACTTAATCATTGATCTCATCGGTTTTTTTAGGGCCACTTGAAATTAAATTACCTAGCCAACAAATACATTTTCTCTACCATTTTCGTCAACGATATGTCAACTAAAAGACGATGTAAAAACAGCCACTATTAAACAAAGTCAGTTATTCACTGGCAGACGTCACGAGCGGAGTTATTCGTCGTAAGGCTAGGAACCCAGGTAATCAACGATCCTAAATTACCCTCTTAACTTTAAGCATTTAACCAGGAATCATCAATCTTCTACAAGATCTGCCCAAAGTGAACCTAGTAGCTATGAAGGAAAAATAAACTTTAGCAAACGGGACAGTCTACAACAGTCAACCATTCCAATCGACCGTTCGAGGGTAAAATTTTAACTGTACTATGTTCTCACATCATAGTAGACTGGGAGGTAGCAGAGGCGGACTCTTACTACTCAGTCTACCGTTCTAGGGGTAGAAATTACCTCTCTCAACCATCTGGCCCCGCGCTGTTAGAGAATTTCTTACTACAAATTCAAGCCACGCTAGACAGCTTTGAGAAGTGCAGGCAACAACAATGGCTTCCTTCTCAGTAGTCGTCCCAATGACATACCTATAGAGAAGGTATTCTCTAGGCCCACTTTTCTGGCTAACGATGAGTGATTGGTTATCCAAGGAACTACTCGAAGACGAGATATCCTTTGGTCAGCAGCATACCTTTCTTCATCACGGTCTTCATACACAGAGACTTTAAGGGTAAGAGCCAAGCTATCTGCAGCCAGCTCTTCATCATCAAGAATAATTATAAGGAATAGCTGGAAGTTTCACCACTGGCCCTTGTCAGGGGTCATTATAAGTTTTTACGTTCCCTACTTAACCATCTATCTCATCGGTTCTTTTAAGGGCCACCTAGGTTTAAACTACCTTGCCAATAAGTACATTTTTACTACCATTTCCGGAAGTGATTCGTTGACTAAAAGACTATGTTAACTAAAGACGGCCACTATTAAACTACGTCAGTCATTCACTGGCAGTTGTCATGAGCGGAGTTGTTCGTCACAAAGCTGGGAACACCGATGACCTACAATCCTATATTACCCTCTTAACTCTAAGCGTTCAACCAGGAATCACCGATCCTCTCCAAGATCTGCGCTGGGCGAACCGAACAGCTGTAAAGAGAAAAAAAACTTGAGCCAACGGGACAGTCTCCAACTGGCAAGCATCACGAATCAATGTCTCTACCTTTGTTCATTAAAACAACTGAGTCTGCAAAAAAAAAGTTGCCTTAGACCCTACCGTCTTCGACTTTTTACTAGGAGACGTTGGGAAACAGCACTGCAACTATCTTCAGAACTTCGAACTTTTTAACTTTTCTCTCTATCTGTCTAGGGGTCTATGGCTTCAACAGCAGGCCAGAGAAGATTACTCTGAGGTTATCAGGCAGTCACAATTGCTGTAAACTTCAGTCAAGGAAGAGTATACTAAAGAAGCTCACTGGTCTTTTTTGGGTCATTGGACGTCGAACTACCTTGCCAACAAATGTATTATAACTTAACAAAGTTGACAGCAATTAGTCTTAGGTACTTTAAAATTAGATGCAAATATTTTTTAATATCTGCCCAATTTCTTTGTAACTGTCTTCCTTGAGACCACTACTAGAACTTTAAATTAAAGTCATAAATGTTCCACTTGAGTTTGACTTTATTGCTTTTATTATCAGTTTTATCATTATCATTATAACGACAATCGTGTTAATCACCTCCAATTTGGGATTCAGTGGCATTGTCGTTACTTTCTGAAGCAAAGCTACTTATGTAGGGCTCTCGCTAGGCCAAAGTAAGAGACAGTGACACACTTTTTTGCCTCCTACGTTCCTGTTAGTCCCCCAATTATTGCATATTCTTTCGACAGCGAGTGGTGTAGTGGTCGTGGTGGCGCAACGGTAGAGTTGCAGTTCCGTCGATCTCTGAGGTTAAGCAGCATTTGGCGCGGTTAGTACTTAGATGGGTGACCGTTCAAGTATCACCGTTTTGCCTGTGTTGTTGATTCTCGTGGGTCAATTAACTGTTTCTCTGACGCTTCGTCTACATGATTATAGGTGTGACTGAGTTGGCTCTCGTGTTTATACGTATAAACATCTGGTCATAACTAATGTGCACAGATGGCTTAATAAACACTGTGCTTGTGTTAAAGAAAGCTATTTCTAAGCCTACGGACGATGATGAATAGAAAAAAAAAAAAAAAAATTGAGTAGTGTAGTACATGATACATGTATACAGTAGCGCGCGCCCGCTTTTTTTCTCTTTTACTCTCTCTCTCTCTCTCTCTCTCTCTCTCTCTCTCTCTCTCTCTCTCTCTCTCTCTCTCTTTCTCTCTCTCTGTGTCAACTATATAAATGTGCAGAGGCAAATGGTATATAAAGGTACTGGTATTTATGCAGCGAACTGAGTGGTGCTGTGGCACTATAGACTATACCAGGCATCTAATTAACATGTAGTGGTCCTGGATAAAAATTTCATACGATGTACGAAAACTTCTTTCTCAGTATAACCGTTATCTCTGTTTCTTAATCATTAGTAGATGATAATACGTTATTCATATAAAACATGAAAAAAAATTATTATAAATCAAGTAACGTCACTGAACAGGCTCGAAGATTCAAAAGCAAAATTGGACACAAGAAGCTTTAAAATCAAACAGATTAGGCTACACTTACATGCAATCTTATGTACTTAAGATTGTAAGACCCCAGAAAAGTTTAAGCTATGCTTAAATCTTAGTTTCTTAAAATAATTACTTAATCTATGAAAAAAAATCATCTAATATTAATAGAACTGTTGCATTAGCTATTATTAAAGAGATAATACATGAGGTAACAGTTTCTGTCGGCACTAAATTTTTTTTTCGTCTGTAAAGTTATGTGACTGACCCAACTTACAAACTATTGAAGACTACTAAGAAGTTGTAAATTGTTATTTCATAATATATATTATGAACACTATGTATTGTAAAAATATTTTGTTACTAAAATGTCGGTAAATAATTTTTTCTTCTAGTCAACCATAGTGTTTAGAATTTCTAAAACTAATGAAAATCTAAACTTTGGTAGGGTCTTCCAATCCTAATTAAATAAGATTGCATGTAAGCGCAGCCCCAAGTAAAAATTTTTAAGATAAAATATGTTGTTGTTGTTGTTGTTATTTATTGGGCTTTTAGATACCTATTGGACTCCGTTATGCCACATTTCATGTTTGTTTTTTAAACTGCTCAATTTTTATCATTCATAGAGTTCACACCAAACGCTTGAGCTTTCTTCTGTTCAGGATTTTGGACAGTCGTGTATGTTACTCATTATAGCGCACACTTACGCACCAATACAGTATTCAATACTATAAAAACGCGATTTAAAACATTATATTTGTAATGTAAAAAAGCCAGTAGTGGTACTTCCAGTTATTCCTCATTATTCTCGATAATGGAGAGCAGGCTGCAGGTAGCTTGACTTTTACCCTTGGAGTCTCTGCTTACGGAGACAGTGCTGGAGGAAGGTACGCCGCTGGCTGACAAACATCTCATCTTCAAGTCGTTCCCTGGATAACTGACGTTCACCGTTGGTTAAGGAAGTGAGCCTAAAGAATATCGTCTCTGTGGGTATGCCGTTGGGAGGAATCACTGAGGAGGAGGCTAAGATTTCTAGCCAATGTGGCAGCTCAAACTCCTCAGGATCGTTTTTCCTGGCTTGCTGTTGCAGCAAAAATAGTATTTATTTGTGGCAATCGTTAATCTCAATGGTATGAGATTCAATTTGATGTAAGTCGCTTGTCCATTGGACAAGAGTGTTGTTGGTGGCCAGTATACCTAGCTAAACGGCTAACAATTCTATTTCTGATGAACTGCTGGGGAATAATAAACGACTATGGTATTTGGCAATTTTCTCGGGGATATTATAATCAGACTCACTCACTTCTGTTGCAGTTAGCTTCGATGTTACTTCGATGCCATCTTGTAGATCCTGCTGAACTACAGTGAAAAGCTAGAGTGTTTCTGAAAGACTTTGTAGCTTATTTATTGCTATTATTATTAGTTTTTTCAAGATAAAAACTACACGCAAACCATTTAAGATATACCAAGAATAAGTGTGCGAAATTTCTGCAAAAGCGGTTGAATACTTTCCGTAGTTAGCGATTACAGTGGTTTTTAGAAGTTTGTTTTATATATTAGTGAGATTACATTTAAAATTACTCTTGGATCACTTTTAAACTCAACTCAGATATAAACGTAAAAGGAGAGTGAGATGTGTTAAACGTTGATGTCCAAGGCCACTTCTTTTTTGCAGATCTCAGTCATTTTGGTGATCTAAGGTGGGGATATTGGTTCGTGATGCTTGCCCATTGGAGATTGACACGTTTGCTTATGCTCATTTTTCCTTTCTAACTTTACTGTTAGGTTCGTCTAAAGCAGACCTTGGAGAGGATTGGTGATTCTTCATTAAATGCTTAGAGTCGAGAGGGTGATGTAGGGACTTTGGTGACTGGGGATCCTAGCCTTGTGACGAGCAACTCTGCTTGTGACGTCTGCCGTGAATGACTGACTTGGATATAATCATGACCGGCTTTATATAACGTTTTAGTCGTCGATTCATTGCCAGAAATAGCACTAAAAATGTCTTTATTGGCAAGGTAGTTAACGTTAGGTGGCCGTAAAAAGAACCAATAAGATTGATGGTTAAGTAGGAAACGTAAATACTTATAATGGTCTTGAAAAGGGCTAGTGATGATACTTCAAGCCATTTTTCATCATTTTCCTTGATGATGGACAGCCAGCGGCAGGTAGCTTGACTCTAACGCTTGCAGTCTCTGCATATGGAGGCAGTGCTCGAGGGAGGCACGCCGCTGAATAAAAAATATCTTGTCTTCAGGTTATTCCTCAGGTAACTAACCACTCATCGTTAGAAGGGAAAGTGGGCCTGGAGAATAACCTTCTCAGAGAGCATGCTTTTGGGACAAACTACTGAGAAGGAAGCCGTTGTGGCTGACCAAGCTCATCAGAGTTGTTTTCTCTAGCTTGCTGTTGTAGTAAAATCTACTCTGGTAGCACCAAATCGGTTAAAAGCAGATTGAGTTTTGGCTAGACGTCTCTTGATATTTCGCCAGAGACGTTAGCGTTCAGAGCACCTTTTGATTTGTGGCACTCGTCAATCTCGGTGGTTCAGGATAGAAATCGACGTAAGTCGCTTGTCCATTTGAGAACAGTGTTTTCGGTAGCCAGGATATCCAGCTGTACGATTCCCAGCTCTGTGCTTCATGCACTGCTAATGAACGACTATGGTATTGGGTGCTTTGCTTGGAGATACTATAACCAGACTTACTTAATTCTATTGCAGGTATCAATTATAAGCCCAACTGTTTTTTTGTAGTAACCAGCACTAGAATGTGCTCTCGTTTAAGCAAGCACGAGTGATTAGCAAATCACTTGTTTCAGTTGAATATTAAGAAAATACATCCTTAATCAAGTCAGCATCAGTGATTAGTAACCTAACAGTTTTTTAAATATTTTTTTGTCATAAAAAGTGCCTTAAAGCAAGTTAGCATTGAGAACTTGCAACCCAACTGTTTTTTTGTGTAGTTAGTTTACAAACTGTATTTAAACAAGTAAGTACCGGTGATGATTAATTTGGCTGTATAATAATAGTATTGAATAGTCATAACATTAATTCTTAGGTGGGTTATCTGGCAATATGTAACTCTACTGTTTCTTTATTTTGTATTAAAAAAAAAATGAATGATCAGGTTGGTAATACTTAACAATGCGTAGCCTAACTGTTTTTTTATTTGCATTAAAATTGAATACATTTTCAGTTAAGTAAGCGCTGTTGATAACTGGCTTAACTGTTTTTTTATTTCATATAATACTTAAAATAACAAGCAAACGCTGTCACTAAATAACCGTACTACTACTTGATATTACAGTAAACGTGAATAAATGCATAGCCAAGTTGGCACTAGCAACAATTAGTCTTCGGCAAGGAAGTACTAGCCATTTTTAACCTTACTGCTCCCTTGTGTTGTATAATTATGAAGAATATTTTTTTTAAGTAAGCTCTAGTGATGTGTAGCTAAACTGATTTTTTATTTGTACAATGGTAAAATAAATTTCTAGTCAAGAAAGCGATGGCGGTGATTAGCCTGGCTCATTAATTCATTCATTTTTTTCCATAATCGAAATTATTTCTTAGGCAAATAAAAAGATGGTGACAGGTAGCCTAACTGTTTCACAACTGCTTTTTACATTTGTCTAACAAGTAATTGAATTACTGAAAAAGCATGAAATCAGTTACCAAATCGTTATTGTATTCAGTTGTTACGTCGGCGCGACGATTTATTCGAGTCTAAGCTAGTGCTTCATAACTTAGGACTCGCACTGGGTGCGTAGGTGGGACGTAGGGGTGGGTGATAATTAATTTAAAAGATATAGGGTATTTGCATAAGGAGTTACGACTGTTTCAACACGACTCGAAGCGACTGCTATGCAGTATTCCGATGCACTTAATCACGGTGCGCCTAAGGTTTATTGAAGTCACCTGGAGCGGCGTGTCGAATGGGTGACCGTTCGCGGCCTAGAAACTAACAGTACCGTCACGAGCAAAGGTATTGTTTCTAGGAATTACACAGGGGAGGGGGCAATAATAGTACAGACTCTCTCTCTCTCTCTTTCTCTCTCTCTCTCTCTCTCTCTCTCTCTCTCTCTCTCGACATCTCAGAGTCAGGAAAAGATGAAGGGTTAACCTTCCTGTTTCCCTTTACATTTGAATAATTGTTGTAATTTAACTATTTTAAAAATAAGACTATTCCAGTATGTTTATGAAATTATTAATGCGATGCAAAAGGGTTACTCCGTAAATCATGAGCTTGCAAACTTGAATGGTAAAAGTCGGGTAGTTCCTTGAAAGTTAATAAAGTTGTTCACCAGACTTGTCGTAGTTACTTTGTAATATCGTTGCTTGCTAGTGGTGTAGTGTGTACTAGTTGCTTTTAACTATTACTGTCACTTAATCTTTATGTATTAACTCTGAGTCATTTTAATCTTTTAGTCTTAATCTAAAGTGAAATTATTACTTAATATTACATCGTAGTTCAACTGTTCTCAGTAAAACTTTTGCATCTATGGTTATTTTATTTTTATGCATCGAAAAATATTTTGTTTGTTTTTTATTTCCGGTCAGTATGGGCCAGCGTGCATGTATACGAATCATCATTGTGCTGCAGGTACGAGTAACTTGCCAGTGATTCATCTTTTATCAGACGCACGTTGGTCCTTGCTCAAAATACTTTCAAAACAACACGAAAAATTTCCAAGGAATGAGTAGGGAAGAAATTATTAGTAATTTTAGTTTACCGACGTTACAATGTATTATGAGTAAATTAATCGTTGCGCTAGTAAGCGTCCGCAATACCGATTCCAACTGCTATTTATGTCCAAATAATAATGGAATTTGTTCTTAGGAAAACCAGTAATGATAATTAGGAACTTGTTTGTTTTTTAACTATGTGTAAGTAAATATATATTAAGGCTCTTAGATGTCTGCAATAATTACTTCAACTGCTATTTCCATTTAACTAATAAAATTAGTTTTTAAGGAAGCAAGTGTAAGTAATGGTTAACCAAACTATTCTTTGATTTTGTATTAGGAGTCAATAAATTCTTCAGTGCGTCAGCACCAGCAATGATTATCCTAAATGGTTAACAGAATTGCATGACTATCCAGTAGTTCTGGTGTTGTAGGGATTTCAGTGGTCTATTCAGTGGTTCTAATGTAGTTGTAGGCAAGTCCAGAGCAAAATTTAATATCCAACAGTTCTTCAGTAGCACTATTATAACTATCGTTAAGGCAATAGATTCGGCAGTAGTTTTTGAGTGGTTTCATTTATAAATAAATCCGTAATTATTTTATTATCGAGTTCAGAGGTTCTGATGTAGTTGTATGTGAGACAACATCATAATGTGACATCCAACACCTATGTTATAGTATTTTTATAGCCTTTTTAAAGTGATAGTCTCGGCAATAGTTAGTCAGTAGTTCTACTAGTAAACCAAAAAGTAATATCATCAGTTTCTTAAGTAGTTTTAATGTAGTTGCATGCAAATCAATAACAAAATATAATTAAAACAGTTGTTGAGTAGTGTTTTAATAGCAATTGTAAATGTAAAAGTTTTGTCAATAGTTAGTCAAAAGTTCTACCTTTGTTTGAAGAGTATAATTGTGTCTTTAGTTTATCTAATAGTTATATTTTGTTGGAGTTGCAACTAATTGAGAAATTTGGGTAACAAAAAACTTTATTCTCACACAGGATAATTGTGTGACAAAAATGTTTTTTTCTCTGAATTGTTCGAAAAATGCCAATTTTCTACTACACTTGGTTTGATGGCGATAATGAATAACCTACGTGAAAAAGTCTAGAAATGGAGATAAAACTTCGGAAATTTTCTCTACAATGTTGTTCAAATAATTATAATGTTCTTGTTTAAAAATCTACTTACCGTAAAACGCAATTTGTCGGCAATTTACAAAATTAATTTGAAAAAAAAAAAAGAGATTTTTTAGGATATTATCACCCACACTTTAAACTTGAACTCTTAACTCTTAACACTTTTTCTAAATAACAACTTTTTAGTCATGGAATAAGACTCTATTAACAATCTTAAAAGTGTTATTTTTGCTGAGCTCTGCGGTTCTCTTTGGAAACTAGATGTCTAATTTTAATTTAATAAATTA
This sequence comes from Copidosoma floridanum, assembly GCF_000648655.2. The sequence continues at coordinate 140,277 of NW_019379506.1, read as the reverse complement.
TTCTAAGCCTACATTTTTCTTAAACTGGATGCCAAATTATTTATTTAATAATGTTCTAACCTTTGTCTGAAAACTTCAAACGATGCAAACCTGTTGAAAATGATGAAGGATTCTAGCTTTTCAATATTGCATCATTTGTTTACAGCGTCTAAATATGTGTAGATGTATTATGTAGATTAAAAAATAAAATGTTCTCACAAATGATTTTATAAAGAGCATGGTTCCATATGGGGCACAACGTTAAGCAGCAGATGTTTTTTTATTTTTTTTATGTGATGCGTTCAGTATTGGCCGATCGTTTAGTGGCTCAAATTTTGAATATAGTATATTACGACACAAGGCCTCAACGTTGGATTTTCTGACGTGAGTGGCGAATGTCCGAGGCGAAGCCGAGGACACTGTACCACGGACGCAAGGATATACAACGTTCTGGACGTGTGTCGTATCCTATTTTTCTTGATTTCCCCCCGAAAGTACGTTTAATATTTAATATTTATCACCATAATCACTTCTACTTGACGCTCATTACTGTGTGTGTATACCTATAGCTATAATTTTGAGTTTCTTGTAGAGCGCTTGTCGCACCATCTGTCGGACAGTATGTAAAACGGTACTTAATGCTTGGTTTCTGCTGCTAAGCCAGTTACGGCTACGACTTAGGAAGTTATGTTTTGATGTTCGCCCGACTTTCACTGAACCGAGGCTAAGCCGAGCAGATATCGAAAATAAACAAAAAAGAGTATTTATTAAATAAATAAATGAAAAACATAAGAAAATTTTATAAAAGTAACATTTACCTTTATTGCTTTTGCGAATCAATCTTTTAATTTTTTTTTTTTAAATCCATACAATAACATTTTAGTAAATAACTTCTCTTATATAATTTTTTTATGTATAATTCTTTATTTTTTGTTCAGTACGTTTAAGTAACACTTACTCTGTAGTAATAGTTTTGAACTAGAAAATTTTTGAAGATTTAAAAAAATGAATATTAATGCACACACAATACAGTTGTCAACGGCTTAAGACTTATCATGATCATCACGCTATCTATAATTTTTATCTAGTTATAAGTACTTTTTTTCTTTCATTCGAAGATTGTAGATCGTTGTCATCAGATGTTTGATTAACTGTAAAAATGACGCTCTCTTCGGATTGATTACGATTCGGTACTTGAGAAGGTTTGTTATTAAAGTTAACTTTCACTGGTGACTTCGATAAAAAAACGTTTACTGGAGCTCGGTTTACAGTGAATTATTTTCGATGTTTATATTTTGTTGTTATTTGCTGCAACAAATGTAGTTTTTAAAATTTTATCGAAAGCTTTAAAAACTTATTAAATATTAATCTGAAATTTGAAAATCAACTGTTGTTTACTGGCACGCATGACAACAGCGGGTGCGGTTAGGTTACAGTCACACGATAACAGATTAAGTCGGACGAACAATCGAGCAGTGATCAACCAAAAAAGTTACGCTTTCTGGAGCGTAAGGATACCACGAAGGCTCGTACTTTCGGGGAGGGAAGTAAGAAAACATCTTTTTAAATTATTCGTTGGACTGACAGTTTTCTAAATGCCAATGTATGCAAAATTTCACGAACTTTCTTGAACTAGTCTTTTTTTTATCATTGTAGTAGTCATTTGAGAGCATTTCTTTTGAAATGAGTACAGAAAAACACAGATTCTCGTAAGAACTCGTATTGTGATGTACCACTTTATTGCTATGTAGATCAAATAATTACTCAGTAAAAACTATTTAAAAAATGCTCACTGAATTCTGGTTATCCAATCAATCATACTTCTGAATATTATTTAGTTAGTTGTTATTTGGTAAAAAGTGAAAGTCTCCTCAATTGACCGAATCTTGACAATTTTTTAGGTTGAGGGTAACTGGACAGAGAAAATAAAAAGGACCCATCTCTTTTTGTATTTTTTTTTTTGTGTCATGAAATTTTTATTTTCTAGTAGTAATGCTAACGATTTTGTAAGTTAAAATTAAACTATGATACTGTAACACGAAACACTACCCTATGGCTAAAAATACTGTGATATTATATGGTGTCTGAAACAGCCATGTTTGAGCCTTACGGTTACGACGAATAAAAAAAATTTTTTAACATTTATTTAGTCAAGCGTGGATTATCTCGCATTTTACCAACTCTATTACATTATTTTTGATGTTTCAAAGAACCGATAAACTGAAAAATATCAGCTTTGAGTCCATAATATAGTACTTACGATAAAGTAAAATAGATGACACATGAAGTTGTACAGGTTAATGAAATAAATAAAAGTGTCATAAGACATAAAGTATGCAGTATAGTCTTGGAATATTATAGACTATTCATAAATCCATTGAATAATGAAAAAAATTACTGTTTCATCAATTGAAATAAAGTGAAGAATTATATGTCTGAAGAACGGTCTTCCACATTTAACGTGACAATATTTTATAAAAAATGTCTGAAATGGTAATTAAAAGACGTAGAATAATAGTTATAATAATAGGATATCAGAATGAGGATAGGAAATAAAAAAAGCAACAAAATGCAAGTAAGCAAAGAATGTTTAGTAATAAGTTCAACAAGAACTTTATTGTATGGAAAATATCTGCGTATTTACAATATGTTTAAGTCTTTTCGTAAACTTCGTCGACTATTCTCACCATCCAGCGCCCTTAACTCTGAATCCGCAGAGAAGAGAAACACACAAAAAATAATGAACTTCAAGTACACAACAATGGATGATGCATTTGGTTGCATGTATGAATTTGACGTCATGAATGTTATCCTGACAATGATCCATTGACGAAAAAGTTATGTTTTTTCTTTGGAGAGGTGTAGCGTAGCATCTTAACGATTTTGTGGATGTCGTAGCTTTGCCATACCAGTTATCTCATGATAGCTACATCCTCTCAGATTCTTGACTCCTGCACAGATTTAAGTTTTTCCATTACAAAACTTTTCTCACTCTTATCTATAGCTCTGTCAAAAGCAACTACATTAGTGTTTAAAGCAGATCCACTTTTAATCGACTCAGCTCCATTTATTTTTATCTAGTTCTACGATTATAATTACAGTGATGGCTAGAGAAAATTAATAGTATATTATGTATCTAGTGAGCAAGGTTAAGAATGTCGCAGAATTTCTGTGAATAAACGTAAAATCTAGGATGTTTCTTAACCCTGGAACATAGAGCGTACACGATTTTACGTGTTCTGGTGTTCGGGAAAACAATATCATAAATGCTCATATAAATGCTATTTCGTCGTATGATTTTTTTTAGTATTGGCTACATAATTATATCTTAAAAGATTACTTGTCACATGACTGATGCCTTTTTATTTGATCTGTGATTGGAAAAGCCTCGTGAAAAGTGGATAAATTTAAAAATGAGTTGCAAAAAATAAAGTTTAACAAGCTAATATTTAAAATGATTGAAATTTTCTAACGTTTAGTTTAAGAAAGTGAGATCTTGAAGTATTTATCATGGATATAAAATTAAAAAAATTGTTGATACAATTATTAGATTAAAGCAAGGATGTGAATAATAGATAGCAAGAAAATTAATTTTTCTTACTTTTGACATGATAGAAAGTGCAGCACAGAAAATTGTTGTTACCAGAATAAGCTATACCAAAAGTGATAAGCATAGAAAAATAACGTACAGGTCTTTAGATTTCTGCAACTAGTCTCACATTTTTGCATACTTTTCTGCATCACCAAAAAACCTGTAAGGAGTCTGTTTTATAACAATACTAGTACAAGTTTTTCAATAGCGTCGGTACAGGATTTTCCTGTACCATGGCACAGTTTAGACAGTTGCGACACTCCATACACAATTGTGTCCTAGATTTCTCAGTGCACATGTGCCATTTTGTGCTACCAAAAATATGGTGGAAAGGCGCGCAGCACAAAATCATAAAAAGCAGAATTAGCTGTTATAAAAAATTTTGTTTGTTTGTATTTTATTTGACTGACGAATGAGTGTATGAAAATAATTTGGATATAAATGTGTTAATTACTAAATATTTAGCTTAAAAAGAACTTTTAATGTCTGTTACAACATCGTACATTGATGTATGTTAGCATTTCAGTTTTCACGGCCTGTGCGACCAGGAATATGGCGCCTGATGGCAGACACTTTTTAGCACGGAGTGTCGCAACTGTATAAACTACATTATGTGCATGTATATATATCCATACATATTGGTGAATATTTGTTACAAGTATAGGTACAGCTACAGATATTCCGAGTGCTTCCACTGGCCAACTACGTTTCTGTACCAGTACAGAAAAAACCCGTACTACACATCAGATTTTTACGTACTAAGCATAAGGAATAGTTACTTTCAATAAGGTAATTTAAAGTATATTTACTTTTGCTACAAATATACCTCTACTAGTACATATTTTTCTTGTAAAGAGTATCGAAAGTACTTGTACTAACTTATAAAACCTTTTTATTTTGGTAACAACAATTTCGCGTGAGAAAAGTCATTTGGTTTCATTGTATATTAAAATTGCATAACAAAAACAAAAATAGTTGTAAATGTCTGTCAGATCAAATAACAAAATAATTAAAGCACGCGAAGCGCGTCTAATATAACTAGTAAAATGATACTAATAATAATAATAAAATAACACTTTCTGGAGTATTTATTAGCACACGTGAAATAATGTTTTAATGAAACTTTCTCTGAAATTTTTTTTATATCTTAGAGTGTTAGTAGTAAAGCCATAAGGTTTTAGCTAGAACCACATTTTCATAATAATAAGTTTTTTTTAACGATTTGAAAATACTACCTTATCATTATTTATTCAGAAATAAGTGTATCTCTTTTAGCCCTTCAGGGCAGTCTGGAGATAGTTGAAATTTCTTACCTCATCGGTAAGGTTACTCGAATTGCATAGCTTTATAACATTATTTATTGAGCAGCTAGCGATTTTATCGAAAAAATAAGAGTAGACGGACATTCTTGACACATCAAAAAACAAATCAAGCCCACAGTTGACAAAATTGATTGAGAATTCAAGGCAAAAAGTGAAAAATCAGATATTGGATTGATAAGATGTAATCTTGGCATGTGTAGGAAATTTTAACTATCTTCGGACTGCCCTTAAATCGTCTATACCAATTTTCACTCACAGAAATTGCATACTGATCCACTCAAAATCATAGCAAAAAAATTCCAAAAAATGAGTTACCTGAATGAATATTGTCGCATGTTAGTTAAGGCTCATCTTGCCATTCCTCAGTAGGGTCTCCATACATCGTTCCTCTGCTCATTTTCCTCACCCATGACCCCGATCTCAAGCCGATTGTTGCTGATCGTGAGATTGCTATTTGCCAGTGCCTCTTCGCTCAGGTGCAAGTGTATCTGGTTTTGGTTAATCGTGCTAGTAAAAACCTGGGGATAGAGAACCATGGGTGTTGGACTGACGTAGTTCTGGGCAACAGCTGCTGCGGCCGTGTTCTGATGGTGGTAGTAGCCTTGGTAGTTTGGATTATAGTGCATAGGAGTTGCTGGCGTGGGAGCGGTCGCCCAGCCACCATAGGCGTGGTGGTACGCTGTCGCTGTGCCTGGACTACCCATGGATGTGCAGTACATGTCGGATGTATCGGTGATTGACTTCGCTGCGGCTACAATAGATGCACTGTTTTGGGTGAGAAGCAAGCTTGACGGGGGTGACATTGTCGCTGCACCCACGTCAACGTTCGGGTACATCGAAATACAGTTCGGCACGTACGCATCCTGCTGGCCATCCGATGAAACTGTTAAGTGAATATAGAAGTTAATTGCAGTTGATATAAAGGGATATCAAATATTTTAAAATTCGCCATAAACAAGTATATACTTATGTAGCTGAACTAGCTACTACGCGCAGAAAATAATCACTCTGTTTTAAAAAGGGATTTTTTATTCTTTAAAGAAAAAAGGGTTATGCAATGTTGTTCAGAGAAATTCTCTTTAGAGAATGACGTTTTCTGTCTCCTTCGTTTCAAACTACAAAACAAGTTGCCATGGCAACAAACTACTAAAAAACAAAACAATAACGCTATGTTCGAATGTCTCGTGATGACCGTCCACGAGAGGAAAAGGAACCTCCTCTCCACCCTTACCCCTCTCGTCCCGTAATTTCACCAACAGAATGCTTCTGTAGTGACAAATCGGCCCTAAGCGACACCTCTTCTTCTATCGTCAGGCACGCAAACATCGACACAACGATCATATCAACGACCGCCATGCGTGAGACATTCGAACGAAGCACCTCCTTTCACAAAAGAAACTTTACACTTTTTTATTAAAGAGAAGGAGACGAAAAACTTATAATTCGTTGTTTATAATTAGCCGACTCTGTCGGGAACAACTTATGTTAAGCTCAAATACAAGTGCAACTTATAATGATTACTATAATTTAAAAGAGTTCAAAAACCATACATAATATAATTCACTGGTTCCAGACCCCATGTACACTGAATGGACAGAAATTATAAAAATAACTGTGCTAAAATGATCAATTAATATCATTTCGCCTTCCAGAGATTTTTTCATTTTAGCATACAAACTTTAACCTTGCTGGGCGATAATTTCTTCTGTATAAACAATTAAAACCACCGTACCAAGGTCCAGGGGATATAGTCAATCTACATGGAAAAATTATTTGGATGAAAATTTTTTGCGTCATTTCATGAAAAATGTGCTCCTGTTCGAGGAAGTTCAGTTTCTCAGGTGCCAATATGGTCAGAAATTGTTTAAACAAATGTTTTTAAAACAAATTCGTCAAAGTTGTTTTTTGGTATAAAAAAGATATTTTCATATTCTTTGGCACATTTGTAACAAAAAACTAATTAGGATGTACATTCCTAAGCCCCACAGTTTTTGAGTAAAAAATTCCCAAACTTTCGAAAAAAGCATTTTTTTTGCAACATTGTTTTTTGCGATAAACGTTCAGGGCGTTTCAACGCGCGCTCTCACGTAAGTATATACCTATATATTTTCACCACACGCTGAGCCACGAAACGTATAAATAGTTATACACTTACATATGAGCTCGCACTAAAACGACCTAAACGTTTATTGCAAAAAACAATGTTGCCACTCAACTTTTCGATATTTTCATTTTTGGAGATTGTAAAGAAGGCTTACAGTTTATAATCGTGTGTTGTAACGTATGAAAATATTTTTATTTAGCACTTCCGTGAAGCCCTCAAAATCGAAAAAAATGCATTTTTCGAAACTTTGGGAATTTTTTACACGAAAACTGTGGGGTTTAGGTATATACATCCCGGACAGTTTTTTGTTACGAATGTGCCAAAGAATATAAAAACATTTTTTTTATATCAAAAAAACAGCTTCGACGAATTTTTTTGAAAAACATTTGTTTAAACAATTTCTAACCATCTTAGCACCTGGTACACTGTACTTCCTTATACAGGAGCACATTTTGTATGAAATGGTGCAAGAAATTTTCATCCGGATAATTTTTTCCGGTAGATAAACGATGTCCTTCGGACTAAAACTACTGCGTAAAACAGTAAAAAATTGTTGCACAAATAGTTAAGGTAAATGTACCAATGCTTGGCCACCAAAAAATTGGTCCCAAAGACTGGCCACAATTACAATTTTACGATTTGCACAAATTTTTGCAGCTGTAAAAAATATCTTTACTTATATTCACGCTTAAAAATAATAATAATTTCATTGTTCATAGTTATCTTAAAAATACTTTAACCAGGAAATTAGAAAAAAGTGTTTCTATAAAGTGATTTTGGTCGGCTGGTCAGGCTTTGGGACATTTATCAGCGTAACCTAACTTTTAGTGTGTCCTAATAGCTAGCCAACGTTAATTGCGTGCAATTCATACGACATGTCATATAATAAATGAAAGCTTTTTTTCTGTGTATGAAAAAAATAATTTCTTTTTGGTACAGCTTAAAATAGTGTTATAACTATAAAATAATCCCTATTGGGACTTCAAATTTTCCTTTTTTTTATAGAGTACTTTAGAAATTGGTCTAGTAAGATGGCCAACGTTTGGTACATTTACCTTAAACGTAGTAAAAAAAAATAAAAATGTTTTATATGTCCGTGTAATACTAGATAACTGTTTTTGCACAGTAATTTTTGAGATGAGATCGATGGTCAAGTAGGAAACGTAAGTACTTATAATGGCCCTGAAAAGGGCAAGTGGTGCAACTTCCAGCTATTCATTATTATTCTTAATAATGTAGGGCTGGCTGCGGGCAGCTTGACTTTTACCCTCGAAGTATCTGTGTACGGAGACCGTGATAGAGAGAAGTATACCGCTGACACAAGAATATCTTGTCTTCGGGTCGTTCACTGGATACCCAACTGCTCATGGTTAGTCAGGAAAGTGGGCCTAGAGAATACCTTCTCTGTGGGTATGCCGTTGGGACGACCACTGGGAAGAAGGCCGTTCTGACTGTCCGTATTCCTCAGGGCTGTCTTCCCTAGCTTGTAAAGTGAAAAATTCTCTGATGGCACCAGGTTGGATGGTGGGACATCCGCACAATTCTAAAGTGTTAGAGCAGGAGGTGCTCTAGATCGACACATCTCCTGGTACTTCACTGGAGAGGTTATCGATTAGATTATTGAGTTAATGGTGGCACTTGTCCAACGTGGAGGTTCAGGCATTAATGTAGACTTAGGTTACTTGCCCATAGGAAGATAGCGTCGTCGATAACCGGGATACCCAGCTGCATAACTTACTCCTCCATTCACGATGCAGTTCGATGTACTGCTCGAAGGCAACTGCAAAAGTTGGGTGGACACTGCAGCGTATTATAACCACACTTATGTAATTCTACTGCAGGTAGCTTCGATTTTATGTTGAAGCCACCTAGTGGATCCTTCTGAACTAACGTGAAAAGCTACCGTATTTTTGCAAAATTTTAAGCTTTTTTATTGCCATTGTTATTAACTTTTTAACGATAAAAATCATACTAAAACCATCTAGGAAGGGTCAAGAATTGGTATGCAAAATTTGAGCAAGATCGGTTGAGTAGTTACCGTGGTTAGCGATTACAACGGTCTTAGCGACTTTGCTTTATTTATTAGTAAGATAAGATAGAGGTATATTTGCCCGTAAAGAAAAATCAGTGGTTAGTGCTTGGGTATACAAGTGTAAAGTTATACTATGAATTCTATGGCAGACTATATAATTATAAACATAAACGATACTGTGTACGATGATGGTGAAATTATCGTTAGAATGAGTATACCTATATTTATTGGGTAAGGTTTTAATAAATATTTTATTATTTAATAACAGAACAATTATAAGCAATACATATAATGGCACAATGTAATACAAACAATATGAAGGCTGGCCAGTACAAGACTGTGCACTTTCATGGAATCTTGCGATTGTTTCAAAACAACTTTCTACTGCCTAAGCTGACTACGTCTCTGACGTTACGCTCACACCTGTTACATATGATTTCACACTTATTCCTAGTCTATATTTAGTACCCAAAATGTAATTATATTTTGAAGATTCAGAAAAACCATACTGTAGTACCACTTTCTTCAATGGGATAGTATGACATGCCAGTAAATATCCCTCCTGGACGTTCATCACTCGTTGTTTTTTGGACAGATATTATTCAAACGTATATTCAGAATAGCACAAAAATTACCCAGAAAAATTGTAGAATGTTTAACTGTACCCTGTATTGTATTTATAATTAAAAAAAAAATTTAACATCTGATCTTATAGAAAAATCATGTAAAACTGCATTTATATGTTCCGTAGAAAACTCCCAATCTTTTTTGTATGAAAGATTACTTTTGGATAAACCTTTTGTATATGAAAATTGATTCACAGGTTGTTTTTTTTTTTACAACACACGAAAGAAGGGCTTACGCATGCGTAAAAGTGTGTTTGAAGATGCATTCATATGAAAAAAAATTATTGCTAGCGTTGCTGCATAATATTTGCGCTCCCTTCACCTTTCTAAAATCTTTTTTTGCTAACTGTGATAAACGTTTTTAAGTCAAAAAGTAACCTCAATCACTAATGAAAAAAAAAATAAAAGAGTGAAACGCAATACAAATCAATTTAATTTATAAAATAAAAAATTTTTTTTTTAATTATGAAAGTATGAAAAAAAAAAAATGGAAAAATTGTATGAAAATTTATTTAATTAGTGGAAAAGTAACAATTTTATGATAAATAAATACTAAATAATGTATAGAAAAGCTGTTCATCTCATATACACCAATTTTTAAGTTAAAAAAATTCATTTAACAAAAAAAAATTAATTGACTATGTAAATAAATTATTTATAAATCAAGCCACATTAATTAATGAACAGTGAATGAATGTTAACATTCAATAGTACATTACCATAGTAGTACGCGTGGAAGGCGATTGACGCACGCGTGTTAATCAAATAACCTCTCGCACGTGTGGTATATACAACTTTTCGACACAGCGTGCGGGGGGAACGAGATTATGAGCTATCTAATGTGGCTCTTTAAAGACCTTGACGTACACACGCACTAACACGAGTGCGTAGCATGAGCTGTGAGTAGCGTGTATAAATTGAGGTCTTTAGAGCCACCAAAGATGGCTCACAATTGAGTCCCCGCGCATTGCGTATTGAAAAATATGGTATAAACCGTACCACAACAAGAAGTAATTGAATCTCTAATAGCGGGTTCGCTTATGGCAAAGTGGGTGAAGGCTCTGTTTGTATGCAGAAAGTTGCGGAACATTTAAGTCTTATGAAAAGTGTTAAAGAATAACAAATAAAGTTAAATAAAATTTAAAGCGTGTGCTGTGGTGGCGTGCTTTGACTTGGCGTGGTGTGGAGGATACCGGTGCGTGGTGGTACAGTTAGGGGGTGGGGTGAAGGGGGATTAACATAAAAATTCACTTTTGTCACACATTTTGTCAACGTCAGAATTCTGAAATTATTGATTTACTCTCGTGCATAACACGCCTTCACAAGTATAATTTTAAAAACTAAGGGAAAAGCAGAATCCAGTGGTTAAGAGATAGACAGCAACGGTAGATTCCAATTCACGCTTTCGTGAAAAAGTTATGAGTCAAATTGCATGCATACGTAAATTGAATATATTAGTTCTACGCTGAGGTTCATCTTCTTAGTTCTGTTCATCTTGCGATAGATATAACATTAAACGTTGATAAGAAAAAAATTTGACTTCAGCACTAACGGTGACGTGGATGGTAGCAACGATTTTTTACTATTTGCACGCAGTTCAGCTAGCGTGCTACGCAACATATAGGTGTTTTATTTGCGGTTGCGTGTGTACTGCTACCAATCATCAATAAAACTCTGGCTTGACGTGTATACATATGTAGAGTGGATGTAAATACATTTCCAAGTCGCTCGCAGAACAAAGACATAAAAAAAAGAAAAAGAAAGAAGGGACGAAGAAACAGCAAAAGAAAAGGTCTGTAATATTGTAATAATTATCTAAGCAAAGGCTCTCAATGGTAGTGTAAAGGCAAATAGTCGCAGATTGCCTTCCATCCGTGAGTTTTACATTTGAATACACTAGTGGCTATGCAGCGAAAAATTATGTTGTAAAGTCTAATTCTGGTGTTTTGTTGCTAAAGAGGTGAGCTGTTGGTACCCAATGGTTGTTTTCTGTGAATCTAAGCTATGACTTGTAAGGTCACATCGCACATGGCATACCGGTTCTACGTTACTGTACATTTTGCAGACTAACAGAAATTGCAGGAATCGAACATTGAATTATGCAGTTAAATAGGAAGTGGAAGATGAGCAATTTTGAAGATACACAAATAAAAGTGAATAATAGACTGTAAAGCTTAATGCGTCTAGGAAAAAAAGTTTAATTACGAAGAAGAGAGTATTTACGAAGCCAGTTGCATTAAAAACCATGTATCAATACTAAAGTGCAGGTATGCATAGTTTGCAGCAAGTTTCTATTTTTCATCATAACCACGTATTACCGCGAGTTTGATGGATATATACGTACTTTGTATTTTTCTTCTACCTTATCATTATAAACGTACTTTTAATTATACTTATAACAAAATATATGAGTAGGTGGGTTCTGTCAGTGTTCAATAATGTTATTTAAAGTTTACTTAAGCGAAAAAAAAGAGAAATGTGCACAGTGCACACAGCGATGCATATCAATAAAACTAGGTAGATATGTATCAAGTTTCTTACGCTTAATATAGCCCAAATTGTTAGTTAAATTCGAAACAAATTTTTTCACTATTTTGTTGATTTCAATATTTTTAAAATAATTTATAAAAATGTAAGAACTAAATAGTTTCGTACACTTGTATGATTAGAATATTAGAAAAATTAAGTAAAGTTAATAAGCGACTGGGTTAACAAACAACGACGAAGATACTTTAAATATCGTCTACGGAATTCCGTATCTTCTTCGTCGTTGTTTGTTAACCCAGTCGCTTATTAAGTTAAAGTTAAAGTAAACTGATGAAAAATTAAATAGGCAATTTAAACTGTTAGTGTACATAGGCTTTCTCTCAAGCCCTGTTACAATATTGGGAAATAACGTTAGGAAAGATATTATTCATAAGTAAGAGACAACTCCACTGTTTCAGGTAGTGGAAGAGAATAGCAAAGCCATTGCGGTCACCGAAGGTTTCACGAGTCTATGCGTTATATTATCAACATAAGTAGTCAATGAAGTAATGTATGCTTATAGACGGATAAAGAAGAGTCCATCACCCATATATCAAAAATTTAGACACACTATTAAGTGACAAAATTGTAAGATGTTTGAGCCAATTAATTGCAAACTAAAAAAAAAGTGTCAAGTATAATAAGTTTATCTTATAAATTCAAGCTTCATCTTTCCAATTTTATTCCTAAAAAGAATAGGATACTGTGGTTACTTTCGATAGTAAGCACAAAGGAAAATAGACAACCGTATTTTATGTGTTCGTTGTTTGACAGGCGCAATCAGGATTCGTAAGTTCCAATAAATAATGGTATATTTTTCATTTTTATGAACATCAGAAATTATGCTACTTTCAATATTATTTTGATGATATTCAATTAGAAAAATAGAATAACTGACCCAAAAACATTTAATTTTTATTTGATAGCTTGAATTTCCTTGGCTAATCAAAAAGATCACTATAGAATGTACAGGCATTGAGTGTTATACTAGTTATATTGCAAAAATAGTTAGCAGTTAGTGGTTTTTTACACATATTCAATTTATTTATTGTTTTCATGTTTACGTTGATGTGTTATACATATTTTTTCGTACAGTGTGCAATTTTACAAGTATAGTACACGCTGCTAGTTTCCAGACTGATAGAACGTGAGGAAATAAAAATACATGTGCAATAAATATACGAAGGATAAATACATATGGAAAAATATATACGGGTAGGTCGCGCTGGCGCAAAGGTAGAGTTGCAGTTCCATCAATCTCTAAAATTAAGCAGCATTTGAGGTGATTAGTACTTGGATGGATGACCGTTCAAGTCTCGTCGTTTCGCTTGTGCTATTGATTCTCAAAGGTCGATTAAATGTTTCTTTTACGCTTCGTCAAAGTGATCATAGGTGTGATTAAGTTGCATCTGGCCATAACTCAGTTGAACAGATGGCTGCTGAAAGACACTGTTCGTGTGTGAAAAAGCCACGTCTGAGCCTACGGGTAATGATTCATAACAAAAAAAGTATTTCTTTATGGGTCATTCTATAAAAACTGACATAATTTAAGGACTAGAATAGATAAACATTTAAAATGGATTTTCAATTTTTCAAACATTTTTTTTGTTTTCTTTGAGAAAAAAATTAACTAAAATTGTTTGGGACCTGCTGGGTTTGTACGAGAAAAGTTTTTACGACAACTTTTTATTTTATTTAAAAAAAATAGTACCGTTAGAGGCTCTAACAAAATCTTGTTATAATCAAGATAATAGCACTCTTAACGAATATTCGACGGTATATTATGTACTTATGATTGATACTTGTACAAGTCACTATACGAGTCGATAATCCAACATTTACCGAACGTTACAAGATAACCTTGCGGGCTCTTAGCAAAAGAATGAAAATGAAATTCACCGTTGCACTTATATCATATATATAAACTTCTCGTAACGATACGTAACATTTCTTAGCATTACAAGCTCTTAGTTTTTATTTTGGAGAGATTAAATTTATGATTTTGAAAACCCGTAGCACTAAAATAAAAAAAAAAATGTAAAAAATTTTTGCATAACAAATTTGTCAGATTTCAGTCTCGCAACTTAAACACTATCCAAGTCTTAGATAATATTTATTTGGGTTCTCTAAAATGCATAATTAAGACCCCATGCCGTAGAAAAGTTAAAAAAACCCGTATTATGCTTTCAGGCATTACCAAAACAGCAAACTTACGAGTTAGACACTAGCTTGTAACACTATTAACCCCTTTTTTATATTTTAAATAAAAGCAATATTTTTTTTATGATCTAAATTCCGTTGTATTTTCAGTAGAAAAAATTCCTCTTATATTTAAAAAAGCTTTCAGACCGATACATCCTGACACGACGTTGTAATTGATTAAGACATGAAATAAAACGGTTTGAGTTGATGATCCATATGAATATATTTTTAAAATATACGCATACAAAAGACCCATTTACATAGAACATACACGTACTCTAGAATACCAGGCAATAAAAGACGTTTCTTATAGACACAATATATAGAGTTACAAATAGTATAGGACTCACCAGTTGGAAGGGGCACGGGCTCGGTGGTTGGATGGTGGGCGAGTGCCTCGCCAGGATAAGAGAACGAACCACCTGGGATGGGCGAGTAGGAGCCGCAAACGCCACCGCCTACACCAACGCTCTCAGCTGTGGGTGCCGGATAAGACGGCGTCGACGGGTACGCCCATTCGCCTGGTGCCGTTGCTACTGCCACTGATACTGTCGACGCGGTACTATCAACGGTTGTTGCTTCTGCTGCTGTTGTTACTATCGTTCTTGCTGTCGTTGTTGTAAGCCCTGTAACCTCATCTGTATCTATTAAAAAGAAAAAAAGCAAGGTCATCCAATTACTACATTTTTTTCGATTTATAAGGTTTTTTTCTCAAAGTTTAACATTATGTAATTTTTTCATCTCATTGGAGTATTTTTTCACGCACTGCCAGCGAATGACTGTGGCATTCGGTTACTTGCACGGGGATATTATGACCAGATTTACTTAATTCCATTCAAAGTAGCTTCGATTTCACTTCTACTTCACCTAGTGAATCATACTGAACTAAAAAGGAAAACTACCGT